>VYZW01059210.1:43510-56828 GCA_013401315.1 Balaeniceps rex | reverse complement strand
GCTGGAACTCCAGAGCACGGAACTCCTACTATAGTATTTACAGATGAGGCACCAATTTCACATAAGCTCTCCAGGCTCTGCTGCAATACAAATTAACAGTGGCAGAAGATGAGGTCATGTTTAGAGTTGGTAAAATCATTCGCTGTAAATAAATTAATTTCAAACAGAATTGCTAATACTTTTGTCAGCATTCGCAAATCTATTCTGCCAGACCAAATACTTAATTGTTTTCTGCAAAAGCTAGTTATCCCAGTGTATACTCTAATAATAANGCTGGAACTCCAGAGCACGGAACTCCTACTATAGTATTTACAGATGAGGCACCAATTTCACATAAGCTCTCCAGGCTCTGCTGCAATACAAATTAACAGTGGCAGAAGATGNAGATATTTTTCTGGTCTATGTCAAAACCCTCAAATTTTGGGAAAAAAAAACCCCAACTTTTTATTATTAACAACACGTACAGGTAGTCAGCCAAGTACCTGTGAATAACAAATAAAAAAGAAGCAAAGAAACAATCTGACTTTATTTACTCATTAAGACGTAATTTTTTAAAATTCGTATTATTCAATTAGCTCTATTCCCAGTACTGTGGTTTTAAGAACTAATGCTGATTCTGGGAAAAGACCTAATGACGTGACTAAATGTCAAAATTTCCTTTTTGTGTTTTATATGCTTGATTTATATATTTATTTTAAAACATTTGGTGTGTATAGATACTACAATAAAAATAATTAAAACAAGACATATCTTAAAGCCCACTTGTTTAAGCCCCACAGAATCTATTTTTCATTTCAAGAACTCCCATGCTTCTTGGACTGGTTTCAAGTTGTGGGCACTTCCAAAAAGGAGAGGATAGCATAGAAAACTGAGTATTAATTGCTACAAACAACAGCTTGTAATTACTCCCCTGAGACATTGGTGTAAGTTTAAAAAGAAAGGATATGTATTTCTTAAAGCTACCCCTAGGCATTACAGACACATAGCTCATGGACAGACAAACACACACACATCAGAACAGGGTCCTAGATATTAAGTGTTAGTAATCTGATCCAGTAGTTTTAAGGGAACACACACATACAGCTACAATACATGGCTTAAGCAGTATTTTAAAAAACCCCACTGTACACAATTTTTCAATCAACAGTTTTACATGAAAGAATAGATACTTATTTTAAAAGGTAAAATAAAACCCACCCAAAACAAACAGGCAAAAAACCCCAACCCAATGAACTGTTGTAGGCTGCAAAGCTTTACAGGCTTTCATGCAATTTATTTATGAAATCTCAATCATCCAAAGCCAGTCTAGCTCAATAGCAGAACCATAAGCATCTTATACGGACCTGCAGCAGCCCTCCTCTCAAATCAATGTATATTTTTGGAATAGATTGCTCTGGGCCAGGATCACCACTGTGCTTACACCACTTGGCTTCCACATTAACAGAGAAGCAAAAAGGGCCCATCAGAGATCTGGCTCTTTCTTTGAGGCTTGTTTTAAGCAGGAAATCTTTTATGTCAAGAACAAAAGATGATCCATGGATTCCTAAAAAGAGAGAGAGACAATTAATCCCGCTGGTAGTTATTCTCCCAACATTTATGTGCTTATTTCCTGAATTCACTTTACCACGAGCATGGGAATCTCTGCCTGCAAGCAATTACTCACACAGGTAGTCCCACTGACTTTCATGGAAATACTTGTCTAGACAATCGCTCTCCTCTCCATGCAAGAGCATCACAGTTGGGCCACAAGACTTGTGATTTTTTTTTTAAGCTTGCTCTTCTGACACTATTGAGCATGCTTTATACAGTGTTGTAGTTATGGAGCAGGTATGTCTCATGCACATTCCTTACAAAGAACTATTTGCCAAAACAATATGACTTTTTACATGTGTGAGTATTTTAAGGCTTATAAGAAGAGACATTTTTCATTAAACTATGAAATTTTTTTCAAAAGAGTATATTAAGAACAAGAACAGCTGCTTCAGTTGATTATATTTTAAACTGATAGGAAATAGCTATTTTGAACGATTCTCCCTGCTTTTGTTCAGGTTAGTTGTTATAAAATATTGCCTTGTTAAGACTTTGGAGTGCTTAGCAGGAGAATAAGGGTAATGTTTGAATTCAAATAATTCAAAACAATTACTGTAACTCAAAATATATAACATGTGTTTACCTAAAAAACAGTTTAATCTAAACTTCTCACAGCATAACCATTTGCACTTTACATAGTTTTATAAAACATAAAAATGATAATGGCAGATTAGATTTATGACAGAACTTATGTACTCTCATTAAAGACAAACATTTTTAGGAAAGAAACACTATCTAGAAATGTCACATCTCTTGTGAATTTAACTTACTGCAAATCACTTTAATAAAACAAACCATACTTAATATCTCTGTATTTCTTTTGTATATTTACATGAAAAGTACTACATCTGAGGTTGGGTTAACTTTTTTTCTCTTCTGGCGCTCATACTTGGACTCAACACTCTCAATATCAAATGTCACTATACTTTATAATGCCCACGGCTTATTTTTCTAATATATTTACCAAAGGCAAAAGATTTAAAAACACCTAAGGCTTACATACAGATGTTTCAAGCTACAGGTCCATTTTATATTTTCATACCTTTGCTGGTAGAAAAATCCCACAAAAATACAACTCACTGTTTTGAATACATGCACTAAAACTTCTCCTATGAATCTCTTTTAGAATCCAGAAAGAAATCTGTCTGCATCCTGGGAGTTATGATTTCATAATACTGAGAAATATTTTATACAATAGAAGGAAATACATTGGAGGTTTTTTTTTTTAATCCAGCATGTACTAGGAAGGTGGTCCAACAGTCCCCATAGCAATAATGGCATTGAACTGTATTCAACCAGAGTAGGAACCACAAACCAGAAGAATCTCTCCCTTGAGCAGTTTGGAGTTTAGTACGATCAAGGGCTCGAGTGAACCTTTGTCCCATGCCAATCAACAGGACTGTTGTCACTGATTGGGAAAGGGGTTTTAGCTCTGGGTTATTTAGGCTGGCTTCTGAAGCCCTGGGTCTGGTCTCACATGTAACAGGTTTATAGGACAGAAACTGTTCAGTGATTTTTGACACTGAACTTCAGTGATAATCAAGAAAACTAATATCAACACATCCTGATGCCTCTCCTTTTGGTACTGGTTCAGACTTGATTCTGTGAACTATGGAATGAAGCAGCTTCACATACAGTCTTAAACCAAGAAAAAGAGGTCTTTTTATGGGAAGGGCTCACCCTCACCCTGCTATGCTCAGTCTAGTTATTTTAAGAGGCACTACAATATTTGGAAATTACATTTTTTTTAATACTTTACACGGAACTTTGATTTTAAAGAGGAGAAATTGTTTATAACTATTGCACAATTGTGCAATATACAGAAATGTTCTATAGCTTTATTGGAATATGCGCCAAGTTGCAGAAATAACAAAAGGGAAAAAGGAATGCCAGAATACAAGTGGTTTTATTTATGTTTTCTTTCACTGGGATTACACTTGGAAGGATTATACTTTGCAGTCTTTTTCTGTTGTCATCTCAGCTCCACAGAGTACAAAGAAAACACAATATCCAACGGCTTAGAAACAGAACTGAGCATTCAGCACATAATACTGCTGGTTCAAAATCAGCAGTGCCTTTCTCAAATGTTATGTAAACAATGAGAAATGAAGACACAATTAAGAATAAGGAGGTGTTGGTAAATTTTAAATAAATGAAACATTACAAGACGCATCCATGGATTGTGTCCTACAAATACCAGGAAAAGCTCAGGGACTCAACGAGAGATTTTTCTTTTTCTTGTCGTGACCCAGATTGCTCTTGTATAGGCAAGAATCACACCCTTGTCCTTCCTAGCAGTTATTATGCACATGCCCGTTTGGGGAGGAAGTGACTCTTAGTATAAAAACCACTGTGTTCTTAATTAAAAAAAAATGCAGAGAGCATTCAGACAAACTTGCACAAAGTGATGTCTTGAGGAAGCTTAAAGAAAACAAATGAGGAACAATAAGTATGCACAAACCCTAAAATGCAATAGTAAATAAGGAGATCTCTGGGCCTGAGGGAAGCTTCAATGGTGTACCATTACTATGGAAATCCTAAAAGGATGACATTAGGAAAGAAATAATCCCACATCCTAAGGGAAGGGAGTGAAGAAATACCAGTATGCACTAGAAGGGAGCTTATTTTAAGATTGCTAAATGCCATACTAACATTCAAAGTATATGCTCAGTGAGTAAAGTTGCTTTCCTATGACTAAAGCAATCATCTCAGAAAGGCAAAGATGTGGAATAATTCTCCTCTGTTTTTTTCCCCTCCCACACACTATTTTCAGTCAGTCCTTTCATACATATCTCACAAACTTCTACTGTAGAGTTCTAACTTCAGTTTAAACAGATTAAATCAAAGTCTCCATTTGAAGTGAACTTGAGATGGCACCACACAGAAGTAATATATCTTCATAAACGATTGTTGTGATATGTAGAAGTTAACTTGTTCTGTTTGGATTATTGCTCATGAACACCAACACACTTTTCAGCACGTGCAATAATTTACTTCCAGGAACAAATAGTTTCATGACTTTTAAAATACTCCTCCAAAAGACTAATAAATATGAAGCACTTGCTTTGGACAGTGTTTAAAAATGCTGCCAGCCCTCCATTGTTAAGACTCCACCCAGAGCCACAATAGCAGTGCAATACGCTGACACAAAATACAACTTACACCAGGCTTCCGCATGCCATTGGAAGGATTACCTTTAGGATGACATACGCTCAAAAGGAATATCCAGGTTTTTTGTACATTGGAGGGTTTGGAAAAAAGCTAACACTTGGTTGGTAATGTCAAGAAATTAACTTGCTCAGAAATTAAAGATGGAGATCATTACAACAGAATAGTGAAGGAAATTTACTAAAAAACAACATTTGCTTTGATGTTCTAACATCTTTCCTTTTTTAGACAGTAGAGACTTGATTTATGCTAACATTTACAAAGACATCTCATAGAATCTGAGTACTCTAATATAGTTATAATATAGTTATATTAGTTTATATATAACTACAATAGTTACATTAGCGTTTACCAAGAATAGGAGGCTCCATGTTTGTTAAGCTGCCCTGTGTGCATAAATCGATTTGTGTGTATAAAAAAAAAAAAGAGAGCTGGCCCATTTTAATAGATGCAGCAAATACATTAAAACAACCCTTGCCTCACAGTAACAATCAGTGTTTAGGCAAAACAGGTGTTAAGAAAGAGCTCTGTTATTTTTTTCTGGTTCACAGACAAAGGGAGAGACAATGTTTTGACATTAACTACGGACTTTCTGTTTTCAAAAACATTTTAAAATACTGATATTTGAATCAACTCCTAATGAAACAAGCAGAAATGTAGCAGGAGTTTTTTTCCTTCTATTATGCTCTGTGCATTTGCTCTTCCTTAGATAGCTGCAAATCCTGTTTGGTTCACTGCACTGTCACCTAATACAACATAGAGCATGATTTTAAATGGCAAACTTCTGTATGGGAAAAGAGTTTTAAGAAAAAGAAAACACATGTATTAAAATAAATATAGCAAATGGCACTGGACTATAGTTGAGCTATCTTTTGAAAAGCCTCTTGGAATCTAGTAGCTTTGCTGCAAACCGTAGTGCTAGGAACAAAATTGCTTTTCTGAGTTTGGGGCAGCTCGGAAACAAGACTGTGTCCCAGAGCCCAGAGCCTGCCACACTGGTTCAGACTGGGCAAGATGCATGTGAGCGATGTGGTCTGCACTGACCGCAGCAGCTGGCAGACTGCATTCCCACCCAAAAGATCATGGTGCACTCTGAAGGAAGAAGTCCAGGCTCTCCTGTGGGCCCTCCATGCCGGGGCAGCAGAGATAAAATCTGGCTGCTGAAGGTTAATTAGCGAGTGGTTTTCCTTACTACCTTCTGCTTTAATGTCACACATTACTAAGGTGATAATCTGTGATATTTGCTTCTGAGCGTACACTCTTCGTATTTGCAACTTCAGTAGCTAGTTTAAAGTTGCCAAAGACACTAAGACAACTTTGAATATGTAGATATGTTATTATATCTAATATACTGATACAATTATCTACACGATTTTTTCCTCTTAAGAAAATTTCAGCTACATCATGCAATGAGTAGTTATACTACAGTTACACTGCTCTGTTGACAGGTATCCTCCACGAAGCAGCTTCTGAGAAGGAAGGGTAACAAAGCTATGAAAATAATTACAGGGGAAATGGTGCAGTTAATTTAAGAGTCAGCCAGTTTGTTCAAGTCTGGAAACAGCAGTAGCAAACAAATGGTGAGAGGTAGTAAAGCACAATTTTCCAGGAGAGATTTAGTTAACAATCCACTGACTGCACTGGATTTCTCATTAGTGTCGAGCTGAATCTTGTGATAGTTCATTCTCCCCACGAGAAAAATATTTACACATTGCCAATTAACTATTCTTTAGTGAAAGAGTTTTTCAGCATTACATGGGGACACGTGTGGGCTCTGTAAAAACACGAGATGTGTAACACACGGTAAACAGAAAGTAATGATCTTAAACAGGCCAAACCCTTGAATTCGTCACTAATAAATGTCCCCATGCATTCAGCAGTCCTGGCTGCTGGGAGCCTGTTTTCTTCAAATACTTCAAACACTAAAATCCAGGAACATTTATTATTTTAATCCATTACAGGCAGTGCTTGATTTAACTTTATTGGTTGTGGTGGTGGTAGTGGTTATAGCGGGGGTAAAGCTATGTTCTTTTACACATCATTTCAAAAGGGCTTAATTATATTTTATAGCTCAGGCCAGGAATCTTGCTTGTTTTGTGTCTAACAAGGTTCAAATGGAGTTCAGGTCAGTGATGAATCAGAAGAGAAGTCAAAGATGGTTATCTATTTGAAATGAGCTCATCTCCCTTAAAGAATAACTGGGCAGGTACATCATGTTCATTACACTACTGCATACTAAATAGCTGAAAAATCTCAATTCACTTGCTGATTTGGTAATTTTGGATTTTGTGGTGCGTGAATAGAGAGGACAGATTAAAGTTAAGATCTAAAGGCATTTTCATTTTTTGTCTTTGGTATACAATAATTTAGAATATATTTGTAAAGCTCTATATTGCCCTATCTTATTCTAATTAAGTGGAGAAAAATGCATAATGCAAAACAAAAAAAGTGTTCATTTTGCGTCTGTGAGTCCAGCTTTCAAAACTGACTGAGTGCTATACTGACATGAGTAATACTTGGTTCTTGCATCATAAACATTTTATTTTTAGGTATCAGCAGTTTTCAGAAAAGTGACTAAACATTCTCACTCCAGCTTTACAGATGGGCACGGAGAGGTTCTTCAATTTAAAAAAAAATCTATGTATTTTCACATCTTAATTTTAGGTGTTTGGTTGAAAACTTTGGTTTATTTTCAAGAGATAGCTGGTACCTACAACTGTCACTTATTTATAAAGTTGTAGATACTCAGCACTACTAAAAAATCAGACATTGAATGGTTGCACAGTAAATGAAGCATTACAAAATAGTGGATGCCACTCAAAATGTAGCCCTATATAATTGCCACAAGGTTGAATTAGAATTACAGCTTTGGTGTCTTGCTCCTCTGCTCTACACTTGCTTCACTGGATTTCAACTGCTTTGAAAAACTAAATAGTCCATGAACTAGATGGTAACTTTGCTTTATAAATAAACCATCCTGAAGATAGTGCCTGGCAGCACCTGAGCTGTTTGAGCCTCTACAACCCAGTGAATTATGCTTGTGCAAGTCCAAGGCTTGACAGATATACCCAGGCCACACAAACTGAACACGTTTCCCTGCAGTCTTGGGATGTGGTTCCCTAGGATTAAGGCCAGCCCAGGTCCAGGCTCCTATGTTCCAATCTTCTCCTCCCTTTGATCCTTCCTCCCTCTCCCTCCTTTATATACTTCTCTGAATTCTCTTTTGTGCAGGCATGGTCATTAACGTGTACCTGTCCAGTGAGCCAGTTGAAGGAGATGGTCTTGCTGGAAACTTCTCTTTCCTGTTGGGTTAGTTTTCAGATAGATCAGTGCCCTGACTCAACTCAATGAATAGCTGCCCAAGTAACAGAGCTAGCACAAGGTAGAGTGTGGAAATGTGTGGCCACAGCAACCTAAACTTCCTATGGAATTGCACCTCTTGTTTGGGCAGCAAGCTAGTGATCTCATCCCATAAAAAAATATTCTTGTCATAGAAAAAGAAGAAACTTGTTGCCAGTATGTCAACAATTTAAACAAGTTAAGGAATTTAAGACTGGGCAATAATGCCTAATCTCTGTGTTCTGTACCTCACACTGCAAAATGTAGATTGAACTGGAGGAATTGCACAGAAAACATAAAATGTACAAAGAAAACATTCAGCTTTCACTGTTATCTGTATTTTCTCATGAATGTAAATATTCTATAGAATTGACTACCATGAAAATGCTGTATCACCTACTACTGCCACATATAGCACTGGGATCCACAAAACAAATGAAATTCCAGTCTCAAAAAAATAGGCAATTACTTTCACAATAAAAGCTGAAGAGATTACAAAACCAACCATATTTGTTCTGAATCAAATTTCATTTGGAGTCTATTTTTTAAAGTCAAGTTATTTAAACTGTAAATGCAGTTCTACAAAATTATTGCACACTGTCTTGAATCCACAACCTACAACTTTTTTTTTTCTTTTTACTTTTTTTTTTCCCTGAGTTAACGTGCTAGTTCATCAGTAGCAATTCTGAACCCTGTTACAAAGTACCAGTAGGGAATCTGACCAGGATTAATAGTGGTACTCAGTCCTGGGATTAGGTGGTGTCTTGTTTCATGGATTTTAGGCCATCTGTTCTTCCCTCCTACATTATACTCCTGCAGAACTATAAACGCACCTCCACCTCAGGGACTATAGAAAGGAATTAGAATTCTTCTGCTTTTCATTATCACAAGATTCAGTAACTCATTTCATTGTCAGGATAATCCCCTTTTACTCTTTCTTTTGCGCTTGCAGGGTATGCCAAAATGACAAATAAAATCCCAGATGTTAGAGACCTGATGAGGTCTCCACCTTTTCTTGAGTGTTGGGTTTAAGCTACTTGGGACACGGTGTCAAATCTGACAGGACCCTGATGCCGACACCCAATATTCATTAAGGTTTGTTAGTGATTTGTATAGCTGTCTACAAGCTGCACTTCCACCTCAATCCTCAGTGGCCATTTAAATATTTAGTTTGTCCTCTGGCTTTTACTGACAAAGAATTAATTTCCTATTGTTCAAGTGTTGGAAAGAGTTTATATTTCTTTCTAAAAGTAACAAAGGTCTTCTGGGTGTTGTAAATGGCTTGTTACTGCTGCATATTATTTTAGGTAGTCATATCTAATTTAATGTTTTATTTCCCCATGGGCTAACTTGCATATCTGCAGCATCCAAAGGCTATGACAACGCCTTAGCAGAGTTTTCTTGAGAGACTCAGTTAACTCCAAAATTAAGTTTTGTCTTTGCTCTACACCAATTAATAGCTGCACTTAATTTTTAATATTTCTGTAAAGTATCTTAAGTATGTTAATTTCTTTCAGGTTTAGTAAAAATACTTGCGATTATCATATGCTCAACTAGTGTTCCCCCCCTTATTCGTATGCTAAAGTAATAGTCTCTGCATACGGGACGAAGGGCTGGGGAATTCTGTCTATGATCTTTGGAATATTTTATGTCCGTAACTCTCTCAGTTCAGACACTGAACAGCAGACTTCCCTCCTGTGTCCAGCCAGAGCAAAATAAGGCTCCACCGAGTGGCTACAGGCTTCTTGCTGTCTTTCACTCTGGGGAGAGTACAGTCCTCAACTTCTCTCATTTATCTGCTCTTTTGGCAGGTAGGTAGTGCTAATTTCAACACCAAACCTAAATTAACTGAAAGCCATATGTTTAGAATTTCATTCTATTTCCTAGTATTTATTGCTAAAAATTATTTCAACTTTAACGGCATGTGACTGTTCTGGAGTGAGCTACATACCTCAAGTGTTATACCAAGCAATCTCAAATCTGACTGGGTACATGGCACTCGAGAGCTCTACCCACTTTGTAGAAGATGCCACATATTTCAGAGGACAAAAATCACTGAACCAGGTCTAACGATAGCTCTTGAACTTGGGGTTTTTGCCAACGGTACAATTCAGCTGCCAAAAATGATCTAAATGTTTGTTATTTGCTTGTATGAAATGGGTACAAGTTTTAACTTGTAACTCTAAGCCACAAAATATAAAATGACTACAGATAATTATTTTATTTAACATCAGTATGACTTAAACTCCTGCCCTTAAGGGCATCAGAAAAACTATACTGGTAGCCTCTTCTAAAGTAAAAATAATAATATCTTCTTTTGGAAAAGGGATTTTGTTTTGGTTTGTTTTTTTGCCAATATACTGCATCACTTTCTACAATAGTATTACTTTACTAAAACCAAAATACTTGGGATTTCACCATAAGTACAGAGGAGAACATAAGTATTCTAGCAGAAATAGTAACCATGTTGTTATAAGCAACTTGTATTAAAACATGAAAAATATCCAAAAAATGAAGTCCCTTGACACACTAAAGGTTTGGGGTTGTATAACAATGCAGCAGGGTATGTAAAAATGGAGGTGTTTTAATTTGATCCAACTGCAATGTGAGTGTTCAACACTTAAAATTTATTTTGTTAGAAGTGAAATAATTGAACTAATTAGCCCCCTTGTTTTTCAGAAGCTACATCTTTTTACTTTCATAAGAAATTAAGAAGAAAAGGTAAAACAGAAGGCCTTTAGCTTCCATGATTAAACCAGGAAAGTCTAGGGGGAAAACTGATAATTTAAAAAAAAAGTTATATGGCAAGCTTCTTTCTTAATTTCAGCTAAAAAAATCAAAGCATTACACAAGGTCACGCACTTTTGTTTTCCCCCTATAAGGGAGGAAAAATGCTGACAATACATTCTTGCGAGGTTTTTTTGCTAAATAATTCCTAGCAAATAGGATTCCTTACAAACCAACTTCATCTCCTACATTAAAACTCATCTGGAAAAGGGGTCGTTTACACTGTTTATAAAACACTGCCACATAAAATGTGTAAAAAACCCATATTTCACTAAAAATAGCTTGCGTAAGTAAGGGATTAGAGTAGTTTCTACTGCTGTAATTGTTCCTTTGTAGTTTTTTCCATGATGTTTTTGAACAGCATTTTTAACTATGTTTATTAAAGTCAGCACATCAAAAAGGATCAAAGACAAAGCTAGTGAGAACCAAAGAAACCCCAAGTGTATTGTGTTGTCTCACTGGGGATTTATGCAGATTCAAGTAAACAAGTGCAAATTGTTGAGGTTTTAATGGAAATCTTCTACAATTATTGTATCTGAAGTCATTCTATATAATAACATCTGTACAGCAGATGGCCATACTGTACAAAAGGCAAGCAATGCTCCTTTTTCTTCCTCTGTTTTAACAGTACATCTGAGATGACTACTTTTGTCATTGTGCTTAGTTTGGGTCAGCAAATAATTCGTAAAATGCAGCTGCTGCAGATGGTCACAATAGTTATTTGACTGTAAAATCAAAGACACAGTGAAGTATTTGCGTATTAGTTTCATTCTATAAAAAAAAAAATCTGACATTAACCCTGTTCCGCTCAAAAGGTATATCTATAAAATCTTTTGTAAAAAGAAAAACTAGTGAAGAACTGACATATTTAAATACTCTTTGCTCCCAAGACACAGCTACTACACTTTTCTTTTAATTGAGTTAGCTTGCATAATTTCTTTGCAATAATAAAACAAATCTAGTTAGTAACTGTGGTACTCCTCTAAAGTATTTTTTAACACAAGATTATAATACCATTTCCCCCACACTGAGTAATTTATCTTCTTTCCTGAAGTTACAATTTCCACTTCGATTTCTATCAGCACTTTCAAATTAATAATTTTAAATAAAAATCCAAATAATTTATTACAAGAAGTTTTGACAGTTTCAATCAGTTTTGTGGAAGTGTGTCTTTCGCACTTCTTGAAACTTAAAACAATTTATAGCACCATCACAATAGCATGCAAAACCTCATGCACATGTATTTTTCTTTTTATAAAGCAAAGATAAGGCAACTTATCTTTGAAAAGCGTCTGTTGATGTCTATTTATTGTCTGGTTATGAAAGTTCTTCATAAAGAATAACTAATTCACATTTTCATTAGGTTCAGCATTACTATTGTTTACTTAACAATGCTTGCCCAACTACAAACATACTGAAGTTTCATGTAGCTTGTGACATGAAAAATAAAGATTGGCTTCCTCAGACAGCCAGAAGAATTAAGAAACAGAACTTCGCAGCAGAATGTTTCTGAGGCTTAATGTGCAAGGCAAGGTACATCCTCCTCCTGGGAGGATGAAAAACTCCAGGGTAAGTGATATACACTGCTGAGTTTGCCAAATTGCTTTATAGTACAGTGACGGAACGGGCTCGGCTTTGATATATTGAAGCTTGCTGTGGATACCATAATGTACCATGGGACGGATAATGTATAAATGATAGAGGGGAAGTGATGGAAGGAAAGAGGATTGTTACACAGAAAGAAAACTAGAACTATTTAAAGGACATTAGAAAGGCCTTTTACTCAGTTGCAGTGCTTTCTATGCTAGGGTTGCGATCCGATTGGAAAAGCGTGGGAACGCAGGCACTGTTCCTGCCTGTACTGCTGTTTATTTATGGATAAATCAAGAGTTTCAGGCTCCAGCACTTTCACAGGCTTTCATGTCCTATGAACCTTAAATTTTTCATTTTTAACTGTTAAAACAACGAAGAAGCACTGAAACTTGCTGGCCTGAGGAGAAGTATTTCTGATGAAAAAGAAATAAATCGCCACCTCAGTTGGCCTACAACTTGTTCCTCTCAGCTACAGACCATTTTACCTTGCAAGCTACTCTGCCAACTACCTACATCTGGCTCATCTCCACATCATGTAAATGTACATCCTATTAATTTTATTAAAAGAATAATAAAACAATTTACAAAGACACTCAAAATGTCTTCATTTTAAATGAGTCTCTGGTATCCTGTTAATTGTACCCAAAGTGTAAAGTTTCCTTGCAGCTCTGCAGTAATGAGGCTGGAGCGCCTTTTTTTCCCTGGGTGACTCTCAGCTGTACAGAGGAAGCATGTAAAAATTTAAAACTTCATAATCCTGGAAGAGAATAATGGTATGACCCAATGTTTACATAGTAGCATATGTCAGGGCTCTGAACAATTATTTTTGGTTTTGTGTTTT
>VYZW01059210.1:10691-43379 GCA_013401315.1 Balaeniceps rex | reverse complement strand
GTTAGGGCTCTGAACAATTGTTGTTGGTTTTGTGTTTTTTTTTTTTTGTTGTTTTTTTTTTTAAACAGAAATACAGGGTCTTAACAAGAAAATGTAGTTATAGAGTGAAAACCATCAAAATTTTGCCGTTTGAAGTATGTGCTGAATTATCAGAATACCAGAATAGTGGTTCTTATAACCACTATTCCAGCCAGAATTCCATCAATAAATTAGTAGTTACAAGCTAGGGCATATTAACTACAAAATTAAGCACTCTTGGGTGCTGCCTCATTGAAAGGAAAACTCAGGTAATGGAGTCTATCAGGGATTGGCTATTTTCTGTTTTGGATATATGATGTTAGCTAGAGGAGTTCCCCTCAATGCCCCACGCTTTAAAATGGTTACTAGACCACCACTTGAACAAATCAGTAGCACTTCCAACTTTCAAAAACTCTTACCTGCAGTTTTATGTCCACTTTTAATATTCAGGCTCCCACCAAGGTTTGATAAAGAGACTAACAAACAAGGTTTACTGGGATGTGGGATGGTTTCCATTGAAACAACCATTTGAACGGTGTGAATGGAAATTTTCTGGAAGCAGGAAAGGGCTTGCCACAAGTTTTCTTGTACCGAAGCCTTTTGTGCAGTGTTGGTGTGCGCCGCAGGTAGCAAATCCTTTGCACTGGGGTGTTTGGTTATCGAAGTGACACCCTCATCTTGAATAATGCTAGCTGACGGAGCAGCCTCCTTCCCGGGCTCATCATCATTTGTGGTTATGATTTTCTTCACAAACTGGTTTATTTGATCAAGTCTGACAAAACTGAGATTTGCTTTCAAAGGTTTTGATATGTCCACATTTATGTCAGCTGTAGGAGAGAAATGGAGAAAGAAATATGAGAAGTCATAGTGCATTTATTCAAGCAATGTAAAAATATTAGGCATTTAGTGGAGATAACATTATTTCTACCATGTTTCATTAAAAGGACTGAATCAATGGTAAAACATAATGAAACAATATATTTAAGAATAAATCTGAACTAAAACATCATGAAAAGTACTATAAGCATGTCACAATATCGATCTTATTTCTTTGTTTCTTCCCAGGGATCACCACAGCCATCTGAAAGACACACACTTTATTTGAGTGTGTAGGAGGGTAAATACATTAGTCCTTTTGTGTCAGAATGAAAATATACTTCACATTCTCTTGAGTTTTACATCCAGTAGAACTATTTGACTAAACTCCAAAGCCAACAGCAAACATTTTCAACACATTTAAATGAGTGAGTAACATGTATATTCTGTTGTTTCCTACACAGCTAATATGCAGTATTCTTCAATGCATTTTCAAGATGAAATGTGAAATAAAAAGCAAATATAAAAACTGAGGTATGTTTTGATTTCTTTGTTTTCCAGGGAGATTGGAATAACCTAATATTTTTTAAATGTTCTTCGTCTCCTTAGTAAAGGATTTTGGTACTTCCCAGACTGCTAGAAGTTTAGTTTAGTTTTAGAAATCACAACTAATATGAACAAACATTGACAATAGTGATATTTTAGTAGCTGAGACATTGCAATTACCAAGATTATTTCACAGATGGGAAGCAGGATTTTATGATGTTTGAAACTTATTTCTCTGCTGCTATCTGCCTTTTTATCAGTACATTACACTTCATTACAGAAATCCAGCTTTAACTTAGTTTTTAAATGTTTTCATTTCAAATTCAGCTTTCACCCAGTAATGAGACAGCTACCCTGGGCAGGGGAAAAATTTTGCTTTTCACTTTGCTGTTTGGTTCCCACCATCCCCCCCCCGCAAGAACCAAAATTGATTAAAATTCTGTGCATATATCTAAACTAGATTAAACATGCAGAGAAAACAGCACTGCTTAGTTTCAAGTTTCATTATAAGTATATATAGGAAACACGGTTTGTTGAAGGTTTTACACAGACTAATGAATATTTCACCAAAATTAAGACGTAGTTTCAAGTTGTCCAGGATCACGTTTGCTCTTAACGCTGATGCAAACTGATGAGCTCAATTCTCCCACTTCTTCGTTTGTTGAAGGTTTTACACAGACTAATGAATATTTCACCAAAATTAAGACGTAGTTTCAAGTTGTCCAGGATCACGTTTGCTCTTAACGCTGATGCAAACTGATGAGCTCAATTCTCCCACTTCTTCAGGTAAATTACAAGTTTTTACAACAACGGTAAAGGGCTGCAGAAGAGCTTCGGAGCTGCTCTTAAGTATAGGTTTATACTGACTTCAGAGAGTCCCAGGCACATGACAAAGCACTTTTCTGACCCCCAAAAATAGCTGGGGGTTCTAAATTTCAGCTAGATGCTTTGGTATCTGAATAGATAAGTCTCTGAATTATTAACTAGCACTTTTTCTACAAAGATAAGAGAAGCTTATTAATGGCCATGTAAGATTTGTTATAGTTGAATTAAAAAGCCCAAAACAATCTTTGAAAAAAGTCTGTAGTACTCCACAAGCCACAGCTAACTGAAATTTAAGACTGAAAAACTATTTTAATTGTAACTTATAATTTCAATTAACGGTTTTCTGAAAATGCTTTCTCTTGTGTTAAACCCTTCTTCCATGCTGAACTAGAAACTGTGACAAAATACTGGCTAACACATGGGCCTAGTAGAAAGGCAAGTATCAAAGCTAGGAAGCTGGACATTAGAAGACAGCAAGACTTTTAGGCATCCAAAACCACACATGATCAACTTTGAAGATTTTTCAAAATACTTATGTACTGATATTTTTAATTAAAACCAAGGGAAGAAAAATGTCACAACATTTTTGAAAATCTCTCCACCCTTCTTGGCACTAAAGAATACCCCAAGACTTGCCTGCCTTTTTGCACACATTATTGGTCCTCTCCTCCCTTTGAACGGAGAAAGGAGACTTATGAAGAAAGTAGAGACCCATGTGACATTATGATATTAATTTATTTATGACACTCAAACGGAAAGGAGTGTTATTCTAATGAAATGTTTAAAAAAAACCCAACCCAAATAAAAAAAACAACCAAACAAAAGAGCAGCATTTTTAAAATGACCCAAGCTTGAAATCCAACTCACACTAGGATTTGGGTTTCTGAACCATTTAGGTACTTTCAAAACAAGTTCCTTATCAACTTAATTTTCTCCATTAGTGATGTAGTAATAAAGGAGTAAAATAGAATAGAATAGAAGTTCTTGGCTTTGCTACATAATTAAATTTGTAAGTTAGTAAATGAGGAAAGGACCCTTATTACTTGGTGCAACAGCTTTCACATCTAACTGCTTTGTCAAAGGCACATTTTATTGCCAACACTTTCCTATGGTAGTATAGCCCAGAAGAGGAAAAAACAAAAAAAAACCCTACAGCCCCAAAACTACTTAGACATAAGTTGACAGAACAGGTGTCAAGCTAAAGCCAGAGAGTAAACTGATTGAGAAAGATTTAAAAGGAGGTGAATATGAGAGCAATAGTTCTCACTTGGGCTTCCTCAGGCCAGGGCAGAGAAGACACGGGGCACTGGCGAAGCTCAGTGGTGGAACGTGCATGGCACCTGCGGTCCTGGGCCTGTGTTCTATCACTGCTGTTAGTCACTTCTTTTCACAAACACTGCGCTCATCCAAGAGAGCAATAAAAAAAATAGACACTAAGACACCAGAGAAATGCAAATGACTTCCCTGTTTTCTGTTTGGAAACTGCACATGTCACACAGAAAAATGTCATGACTGATAACTTGACAAAGGTTTGTATTATTACCCAGTGGATCAGCCCCAACAGAAGGTGGTGGCAGCCAGAAGCATAACTGCAGACAACGTAACTCTGGAACCTTCACTGCAAATACTTTAACTATCTCACAATGACATAGGTTATTTTTACAACCGGGGAAAGATTATGTAAGGAGATTCTTTGGCATTTTAAGTAAAATGTTCAAAAAATAAAAATCCAATTGAGCAATCAACATGCTTTTAGTCTTTGTCCTGTTTTACACTTTATACTTAGCGCTGTAAAAGAAACTTTAACATTCCTTCTAAGAAAAAAATATTTAAGTGATGGACAGAAACAGTGAAAACTGATTAAATATGAAGAGCTATTTATAGCAGTTGATGAAGATAGATGTTCAGCAGCTTCTCCAGTCACTCAAAATGGGCTAAAAAGAGATGTTACAATGTCAAGGGACACCTAGATGCAGCTGGAATAAAATTTCCAGTGTGCAAAATCCAAGGGTAACAGTCTTTTTAGATGATTTTAAACACCTTGGGAAGCATACCACCCAACACTGTGCACATTCTGTACTGGTAGGAAAACACAGGTTCCTATAATCCAAACAACTCTTTGAATTGTCCAAAATTATATCAGAATCAGGACAGTGCAAAAGGTAGCCAAAGCCACCTTTAACTCCTCAATTACATCAGTCTCTCCTCTGCCTACTAGTGACTGGCTACCACAATTATACCCCAATGCTTTCTTTAGATTTAAGACATAATAGCAATAACTTATTTTGCCAGGTGTTATCTATTTCCAGGAAATAAATAGCAAAGAAATTACTGTGCTTGTAAATAGACTGCATTCAAATGAGTTATTTCTGGTTATGTTTAAATCAGACTGAACTAGATGATATCAAAGCAATATTTTTTTATTACAGTGTAGCATTTGAGTGTAGAATTTGAATTGTTCTTTCTCACTCTCAATTTCTTCACTACACCTCTTTAGATTACCCAGTAAATCCATGTCTGTCAATTATTAGTTTCTAATTACTCTTCACAACTTTCTGAACAGCTACTAGGAAACAGAATGATGAAATAACTATTGAGTTAAAAGGAGATTAGATAAATATAAATAAATTATACTTATTATATGCTCCCACCACACCAGGAGATGACTTAACAGCAAAAGGAAAAGAATCACATTGCAATAATGAAATCAGAGAGGGAATTCAGGTCCCAGAGGCGATTCTATGGCGTTTATGTTAATGTACACCTTGTGGGGGACCAAAAATCAACTGGAATAGTTTCCTGAAAACTGTTTCCAGCTATTTGCTCATTTAAAAAGTTCCAACTTCACTTGACCCATTAGTCATCATATTACTTACATTTATTATGTATTTTGAAATCTATTACAAAAAACCCAATGGATTCAATATGGCCTGTTTGAACAAAATCATAACATCTATAAAAGAAAACCTATAAGCAGCACTCTGAAATTTCTGTCTGAAACAATTTCTTTCTTTGTCATTTTATTACTTAGAGCTTCAGATAAAAAATTTCAGGGTTATGAGTATTTTACCCTTGTTCTCCATAACATTCAGAATTGTACTGTGAAGATATAATTTTATTCTGTGAACTTTGGGATAATGATATTACTCAAAAGGACTTTTTATTTGGTGGGCTAAGGATGAATATTATGAAAAATAACAGAGCTCCTAGCAAGCTGCTTTAGGTCAATCCCAGCTCTTACTGAAGTCAGTGGGCTTATTCTAATATATGCCATGACTTAATGTACACCAGGTTACTATTTCTGTGACTAATAAACTACCATAGTATACTCTTAATCTGAAAAATCAGAAAGTAAACTCCATGAAAATTATTTATAAACTTTATTTATAAGACTGGGATCTTTTCACAGACTGAGAAATGTTGAACTGTGAAAGAGAAAAATATGGCATTTTCCAAGAATTTGTTCACTTCTCCTACTATTCATTCTGCAGGGTATTGTTTATTTCTCATAGCTAATATAGGAAAGGCCACATCTTTCTTCCTCAGGTTGGACATGGGTCTCGCTCTCCCCTACCCCGAGAAGGCTGTAAAATATTAAACTTCTTAATAAATAGTACTGCTATAGAAGAAACTACTATTTGCCCTACACTCTTAGGAGGATTGAATTTCCTGGTCCTAAACAGGAGAGCAGACAACAGGCATGGAACATTTTACCACCAGTAATATTCTTTCTTTCTGGGAGCCACCCATCCTGATGTAAGGAGTCTAACAGAGGAAATCTGAGGAAGGTAAAGGTAATCTTGAGCCCTGATTCTGATTTGGAGTCAGGGTGGCCCTTCAGTAACAGGGAAATGGCTGAATTGCAAAAATTAAATTTATAAAAATAGGAAAGAGAGAGACATGTAAAGAAAAGACTAGCTGTACTGTTCTCAATTGTCCCTAGTCAGGCATCAAAAGAGAGACAAATTAAAAGAAATTGAAAAGCAAGAAGAATACAAACGAATTGTTTTTATCCTTTAATTCATCATTCCCAATTTGGATCAAGGGAAAAGAAGGAAGAAACTTGAGACAAGGCTTCAGAGGCCATCTGCAGTCCATCTTGTATTCTGCTTCTTTGAGACAGATGCCAATTAGTCTGGAAGAGGTTGGTAGTCACTGCCTAGTATTTCTACCCACTGCCATCTATGTGCTGCAGCCCCACAGAAGCAACTCTCTGAGGCCAATATGGCAAACTACAGCCTTCAGGGAGCTTAATCAACTCGAGCCATGTAGGGTGTTCCCCAGCAGTAACAACTCCTACTTCCATGACCTAGTACATCATTGACACTATGCGAAGGTGACACGAAGACATTAACAGCTCTAGCTAGCCAGTGCCTGCGTTTGAGATCTCAGACAAGGCTCAGTGATGTAATTCTATTACTTTTCTTCAATTGTCACATTGAACCAAAATAAATTGTTGTAGGTCGAGAAGACCAAAGATACCATTAATAAAGGACGGAGGGTTACTGCTATTCATAGGATGTTGACTGAAAGGAAGCAATTGTGCAACTACCAAATATATTACAGAAGTGTTGTCAAGGGTTGGGTGGCAAGGCCAAAAACTATAATGTGGGCATCAGGAGGCACTACCATGAAAGGAAAACCCTGGCTAAGGGAAACATTAACTCTCTCAACAGTCAGGGAAGTTGAAGCACAACACAGTGAAATGAAATAAATTGTTCCAGGTCATGGAGCAGGTTTGTGGAAAAGAAAAGAACCCATAAATACTAACTCTCTATTATCTGCTTTAGCTGCTGAATAATACATCTATATTAAGNAAAGAGGATTTCAGAAAACTGGGCAAATGTTTGAGATAAGTTTTAAAAAGAATGCCAATACACTGAAAAAGATACGAAGAAAATATTTTCAAACTTAGCCATGTGGCTTTGGTGTGCAGTCTTCATTTCCAGTACTTAGGCATTTAAGAAACTAAATTTCATTTAAACTAAGTGTTGTAGACATTGCTTTTAGAAAGGTACTTTGATAATTTTACACATTATTACACTGGTATTACAGACAATAGATGTGTCAAAAACAAAGCAATAGCTACAGGCTGGTACACCTGTTTGGAATATTTCTCTTTGCCCTCTTAATCAAATAAATATCATTTCATGGCTACAGTGTCAGTGCTTTAAAAACTTGTTTGTAAAAGAGCAAAGGGAAAAAAAACCTACTAGAAAGCTCAAAAGTTTTGCAAATGACCCAGAGTTAATTAGAAAAGTCTGCACCCCGGCTAGTTCCCCTTCTCACGTGTCAGCTCTCATTAAATCAAAAAATTCTCATTTCAAAGTTAACAAACACCATGGTTAACAAAACTGTTAAACTGGGATCAAGTGGGCACATTCCTAGGTTTATATATGATGTCATGCTAAGCAGCCCACAGCTGAACTTGCAAGTAGTATGAATGATTTTTCAATATATTAAGTATCTGATCTAATGCTAATTTTCTCTCTATAGGCTAACTGTGCTGGGAACAGGTGGCCCTGCTTTCAATTACGGAGGGCTAACATGCCAGTGTGAGGCCTGGATTAGTTCACCTTCTCACAGGGAATTTGCCTCGGTTGGGAATGGATTTATTATGGCTTCACACATGGAACAGAGCTCATGTCAGCTGAGGGCAGTGATACATCATATGATTCAAATTAACCTGCTGTGGACTGTTCCGCAGGGCTGATATTGTGTATTAAAATGACGACATTTTTAAAACAGCTTGAAAGAAACCAGGATTGCTGAAGTGCAATGGTTCCAATTTGTTCCAACTAATCTATCACCTGCTGGAGATATTATTCTAGTGGGTTTCTGGTAGCTGCTATTTTCCAGGTTTCTCCAAACCACTGACCTTGCTAATGGATACAATTGTTGCCTTTGCAAACAGGGGGAAAAAAGCTGGAGAAAGTGCCACGGTGCAGTTTTGTTTATTGCTTTTTATGCATAACCCTAGATCCAGTGCTGTGCCCCTCGTGGTGTCCAAACAATGCCAGGGAGAGACTGTCAGGAAAGAGCAATCCCCCAGGTCACCCAGTTCTAACTTTATCTTTCAGTGGGACACGGTATTTCTTAGTTTGCCTGGATAGTTTCTTCTGTCAAAATTATTTTGAAAGGCGAAGTATCAAGGACTGCAGTTAATTCACACCTTGCCTAACGTCTTCCCAAGAAACTGCTGGGGGTAGAGGACTTTGGCATAAAGCATCTATATTTTGTGTGTATAAGTTTTTCAAGGCAATTTGTATGAAGCTGTACTTCATAAACATGTTTTGTATCATTTGCATGCAGAGAGCATACATCAAAAAGACAGCTTTTATAGCTAAGAAAGCATAGTTGGTTTAAAAAAAAATCCAAAGAAATGACTAGAGGATAAAGAGAATAAATTTTCAAAAGCTATTAAAACAAGATGGTCATATTTGTTTCTCACCTAAGGAATAATATCCAATGCTGAAGCAATAAATAGCTCACTTATATGTATTAGACAAGAATTAGACGTACAATCCAGTAACAGACTGAATATGAGAGAGGGTGATGTAAACTGATGTAGATGGAATTTAAAAAAATTAATAATAATTAGTAACTGTAGAAAGAGAAAGAATAGTCCTTTAATACATTGTGGGGTTAAAGTTGAGGTCTGTTCCCACAGGCCTGATGATGAATGCTTATTTCTCCTAGGATCCTATTACCTTAAATCTGGAAGAAATATCATTTTTCTTTAGTTGCCAAAAATGTACAAAATAATCAACTCATGTCGCAAGAAGTGCATTAATGTATCCTGTTATTCTCATTTAATTAGTGGTTTCCAAGTTTAGCTACTTGCTGTAGTTTTTTGATCTCTGAGCTAATATGGACTGACAACCTGGTTTCCTGTGTGGTGAAACCATACGATTTTTCTATGGAACACTATCTGCTTATCTACTTCAGCTGACAAACTATTTACAATGAGTACCAGTTTTATCTAACACAGCAAACACTGGGAACCACTTGCAGATTTTTTCTTTTAACTGCTTGCATAGTAGTTCACGTCATAAAACATAGGCATGTTTGATTGTTATAGTTGATATTTAACCTCAGCACATCAACAATGCATTTTGTAAGAAAAATGACATTACAATGAAACCACTGAACCTTGAACACTTAAAATCTATACAGGAAACTGTATAGTTATCCCAACGGCTACATCCAGATTTTTGTCCGCATAGGCACAGCTTTTAAAAATGTGCTGACTTTTCAGAACAGCAGATCAGCTGTACCAAACAGGTAGCACATACTAGTGTATCCAATGCATTTTAGTAATTTGCCTACTGCAGTTATAAAACACATATACATAAATGAATATGAAAACATGCAGTATGTCCTTAGGAAATATGCCAGTTAGTAGCAGCGTTATTTGCCAAGTGTTCACCAAAAAAGAGTAGGCCTTCAAGGCCTGCGACATAAGCTTACTCCAGCAGTGCATTTATTTATTCAATTTATTAACTGTGATGTCTCCCATCACAAATATTGTTTGTCTGGTGACCTTACAAGAGCTCTCAGGAGTTCTGTTGAGGTTCTTGTCCTCAATGAACAACTGCCAGCTTAGTTAGGATCTGGTGATGTAGACACTTTCTCCAGGCCTGCTGATGGCCAAGCTACCTCACCCTGGAAGAAGTTGTGGTTAGAGGACTTCTTTCCCCCCAGGAGAGTTAGTAACTTATTTTCCAGTAGCCTGCTGAGGAGCTGTCAAGCTTTCATAACTCTTTGCATGTGCCATTCTGACACAATCACATGCGGAAAGTGCCTTCCATTACTCATCTAATGAAACCTCCAGCCCCCAAGGAAAGCTTCTCAGTAGACGATCTCATAGTGGCAACAGCTGAGGTTAGAAAAATCTGCAAAGGAATGCAGAGCTGTTTTGTTATATTACACCGGCAAAACACTTCATTAAAATATCAGAGTAATTACTGTTGAGTCATGTGTAATGATAGTTCCATTTAGTAGCAAAAAGATGATAAAAAAATGCCTTTTGGCTAAGAAGAGATCCTGGAGGAAATCTCTGAAGTTTTATATGCTTTGCAAGAATAAACAGACTGAAGTTTATGATGCATTAATTTATAGTTTTTCAGTTTCCTATTTAGCCATATACCACGGAGGGGAGAGATTTAACACTGATTCGAGATCTGACTGAATTGCTGAGAATGGGGTAGACACTTAGGCTGCTTGTGAATATATACCTTGCAAGCTGGTACCAACTTCTGTGTTTGCTAGTTTAGTTAGAAGTCTGTCCTACTGACAGGAGAGCATCAGGTATGTAATAAATTAAATATTTATATATTATACCTTCAGGTATGTAATAAATTAAATATAAAGGCTGCGCCAGGAAACTACAGCAAGAACCTTGAGAAAAGGGGAACGTACAGATGAAGGGTCTGGGAATACAGGAATCTGCCAGATGTGGGGAGAGAGGACACAAAAAATCGGGGGGTGGAGGGGATAAAAGAAAACCAGTCTGGCAGCAGTAACCAAAAGGCCACTGATAGTAGGTGTCTACCCCTCTTGTGCTCGTCATGACTAGAATGAAAATCTACTATTATTATCAATTATTCCTTTAGTTCAAATGGCAGTAGAACACGCAGTAGGTCTGAAGGTTCAAAGTCCTATTAACGAAGCCAAATAGGGATCAATATAACAAAAGCTCTGCATTGTGAGGTGGTTTTAAAATCTTCTCTTAAAATAATGCTTTTAAGGCAGCACAGAAAACCAAAAATGGGCAACGATGAGGTTGTTCAAGTACTTTATTCTTTCCTAGAGACTCCTGCCTGCCTGGGTAGAAAAAATGGATTTTCAAGTTACTTGACCACGGTATTTGTACTCAGCGGGTAAACATGTATGTCTCATTCTCTGGTTGTTCAATTTGATGACCTGGGGTCTGATATGCAGAAGTGATTACTGCTTCACCCAAAGACAATATGAACTGTGTTTCCAACATCTGAATTTCTATATTTTTAAGTAAATTGTGTGTTTTAAATTGGTTACCTTAACATAATGAGAAAACCTTTAATTTCCCTGTGCCTCAGTTGCCTCCCGTGAAATGGTGAGGGCATACTACTTCACCACCCATGGGAGGGTTGTGCAGGTAAATTAGTATTTCTGTAGTGCTCAGATCCTAAAGCAGTAAGCAGCGCAGAGGAAGTAATTCTGCTGTAGAGCCAGGTTTAGATAGTGCACTGTAAGACTGTATGAATACGTAATTGAATGAATAGGAAACCCCAGTACTGAAGAGCTGCTCACTAAATGACTGATTTAGTCATTTAGTTGTTCATGTTGTTCATTCTGTGTGCTGAGTGAAGTAAGGGTATTCAGGGGAAAAAAAAAAGTTACACAATTCAGCAAATTATAACAAATATGCATAAGAGAAATGAATTATGATGGCACAGATAAATGTAAATGTATTTTGTAACTTTTAATATAACCTCATTTATGTTCTACACAGTAATGTAGTTATAAATACATAATTCACAAAATAGAGAATGGATGACATACTTCAATTTGCAGGAGTTTATGACGCTCTAGGAGTGAAACTTCAAGTCACATTATTTTCAGTAAATGCTAATAAACCTTCATACTACACCACTTATATTCTGTGTTAATTAAAGAAACACAGTATCACTATTTCTTAAATTTTACAGTATCAACACTTTAGATGATAGGAATTTGCAATTCCAGGTATCCAGATTCCAAAGAACCCAAGAGAAGGTGGCTTATAAAAATCCTCAGAAACATTTAAAAAGTCAGCTTTTATAAACATAACTGTAATAAAACTTGAGTTGTTCTAGGGCTAGAAGCAGGTAGGGTTTCATTCCATTGGAAATCTGCCAACCTCAGCCTTCTTGAGGAGTAAAATTTCTAAATTTACCTTGGGAAGAAAATAAATAATTAGACCTTAAACCTATGACTGACCATTCCTCAATTTTGATTTCAATTCAGGGCAATTGCTGGAGGAAAATTTCACAGTCATTAGCAAGGAATACAACACTTTTCTGATAATCTAATGTGTGTGTCTGTGTGTGCATATCTACAAATAGATTACATAAGAAAATAGAGATTAAAGTGCAATGCTTACCCGGTCCATTAAGGAAGTCTTTAATTCGCACATTGATAAGAGGAGGAGGAATACCACTTTTAGCATCTACCTCTCCTGCTACTGTCTGCAACCAAATCTCACAATAATCCAGAGCTTCTGGTAGAGTCTTCCCAGGATCTACAGGTGATAATGGTCATAGTCATTAATGATATTCCAAGAATATGATACATAACAAAATGCTACATACAAAATTGATTAAATAAAATTAAGAAGTTTAAAATGTAACACAGTAAATAATATTCCTAATACTACTGTTACACACAGCATTTGTGCCCACAGACAAGATGCACATGTATAAAAATGCATGCATACATAGGCAAGAGGGCAAAGCTGTAATTACACAAACTGTAGAAAACCTGCAAAAATACCAAGTAAAATATGAGTAAAAGACATCCGTTACCACAAGATGACTTTAAATAGCACACAATTTTAGCTTTAATTATGATGACACTTAAGCAGCAATTACAAGAGAATCTGTGGTCAAAACCTGCTACTTCTAGATTGTATTTTCATTGCCAGGTAGAGAAAATAATAACAGGAAGATAAATGATAAAGGCTAAAAGACCAGAATGCTACCAGATCCCAGGAATAGAGCATAATGACAATACGGTTATATCATTCTCTTTGGAGTTTCACCCAATAGCTAATCAGTAGCTGTTCTTGCATATTGTATTCCTTTGATCACTTTATAATATTACAATAGTACATTAAAATTAATTTCCTCCAAGTGCTATTCTTGTCTTCATTTTCCACATATCACAAATGGCAAAAACAGTACTGTAAAAATGCTTTTTAATCTTTAGCAACTCAAGATCTTCATTATAATAGTCCTCAATTCTGGCACTACAGTTCTTAAATTCTAAATAATCAACTATTCTTTATTATCAAGACTGCTATGTTAACTATTGAATGTCTGCCTCATCCTTAACAATTTAAGATGTTCTTGATGTTATTCTCTCCCATTTTCAGTCAATTAAAAACTGCTGTAATTGCTTTATTTGAGTTTTACTGAATGGATTCCTTTCAAGAACAGTATTTACGCACCCACTATTATAGTCAACATATGGTATCGTGGTATCACAGTCATATGTGGACTGGGTATATAAAGTCAGCTTTGGAATTTGTATTTCTTGACCTTATCATGTGATTCATATAAAACTTGGCATATATGAACCCTTATGTGATTTCAAAGAACCTACTGAAACCAATTGATCATGACTTTAGATCTATATGGAAAAGATCAAAAGTTAGCACATTCTTCTGTTTTTATTTGATCAATTTTCAGGCAATGACTTTACAGCAGTATTTGTACTGCATGGCATATACATTACAGCCTTCCTTTCCCTTTATTCCTGCTATACATTTATAAAGTCAACTCTCAACAGTTATTTAAGAGCTGTCACTGCATACAACAGATTTGTATATTTTCCATGTGAATTTCTACATTTTTATGGTTCTTAGCCCTTTTCTTTAATTACATTAACCAGAATGGTGTTGCACACTCCCTTTTCTGTAGTAACTGCTTTAGGGAATATCTTGTTTCCTGTGTCTGGAGTTTGCCTAGTATACCGAAAATAATAAAAAATCTTTACCACCAAAGGACACATCTTTTCCAAAGTATAGTTTTGTTGTTGTTCTGAACAACGATGTTATCTCTGACTTGGATGTATACCATAATAACTTGTTTTGTGCTAGTAGCTCATCATAAATAAGTCATACGCTAATGTTTTTCAGAATATATAGTGTAAAGCGTTGTAAAAATTACTGAACATTGTGCAATGAACATCACTGAATTAAATTGATCTCTAAGTTATTGTTCCTTCAGAAGTATAAACATTTAGGTGTACCAATATGGGGCAAAATGTTGCAATATGCCATTATTTTGTCTCATTTCTGAAAGTTATCATCACATACTGTATATAGCAATCTAGACCATCCACCATATGGTGGATTTTCAGAAAATCCAGTAAATTTAGTCAAACATTTCTTTTGAAGAATACATTTACAGGCATTCCTATTATCCTAAGATGTGTTTATGTTATAAAATACCTAATAATTATTTCAAAGTTGTAGCTGTTTAAAGATGAAAATATCTCTGACGAAAAGAACTTACATAGCAGAAAATCCTTGCGTGACATAACACATTAGCTATACAAACACTGCCCTCAGGGCACTGGGAATTGCAGCACGTGAGCACAGAATCAAAAAAACAAAGGAACCATGGGGCTTTCAGGAGATTGTTTTGCTCTGTCATGTCAGCACCGTCACCTCTTCATTACCTGGGGCACTGCAGGACTGGGATACATGAATAATGAGAAGGACTCCAGAACTCACAGTTTAGGAATGCAACACAAAGAAACCTCAATGCACAAAGTTAGCCTGAGTCCAACAAAATATATTACTTTTAACCCAGCACTGGCCTTACTGATTTCAAGCTTTTTTTTTTTTTGGTTCAAGTGAAACTGTGTTATTCTGAAACAGAGCTAATTCTGGAAGCAGGATACTTGCATTGACAAAATTTTGCATCGGAGGTAATAATCCCAAAGGGCCATGCAAAGAACTAGTTTGAGTGCTTCCAAGCTCATGGCATATGGTTAATTTGGAACCTGGGTAACAGACTTGACTGCACATCCAAATATGCCAGATATGGACCATTAAATAAGTTTTTACATAATGAGAAGAAAGCTAAAATCCAGAGGTTTCAAAAGTGACTATGCTTGTGTATATCTCAAAAACTTGAAGGGAGTTCCAAATAGGAGTTGTAAAACGCATCTGAGTAAGACAAATTTGTTTACATCAAAGGACAAAAGACTGAAATATGTGTATCTTGATTAAAATACCTAAGGTAGAAAACAGCATATGCATTTTCATAGGATTAAGGATCAGGAAAGGAATAAAACAATATCAATCAATCAATCCCTATGCCAAGGGCATAGGAATTGCCAGAGAAGCAATCGAGTGAAAAAGAGAAAATTTAGGCTGAAAAGTAAGGAATTCCTGATGAGAGCTGTTAGAAAAAGGACTCTTCTCCCTCAAGGAAATGATGGAAATGTTCAGAATGTTTAAAAATACACTTGACAGAACACTATAAAATATACAAGAGGGAACAATTATGCATCAGCAGGGAACTGGTCTGAATAATGTATTATAATAGGTCATTTCCATTTCCATTTTCTATGATTCTCTCAAAAATCAACACTTAAATTTGCAGCTATTTGTATAAAGAAAATGCTGGAGAAAACTCAAGGGATACATATATAAGTAAAAGGAGAGGCTAGAATTACTCCACAGCAAGCCAAGAGAGAGAAAAGAAAGGCTTGAGAAGTGAAGAGCGGTGAAGATGGCCAGAAATTCTATCCTCTACACCATCTGAAAAATTTGTCTGTGGCAGCAAAAGAAAAATGGTGAGACAACTATCACAGATTGACAACCAAGACTGTAATTTAAAGTCTGTAAGACTGAGAAGCTGAGGCCTTCAATATATCCACATTCCCCATTCCCCCCCCCTTTTTTTATTTTTGGAAAAAAGTAATCTTTGGCTGTTTTTGAATCCACCCAGACATCCAAAGCCACTTTTAGTCTTGCTAAGGCCCAGAGCTTGGCTCTAAACGTCACAGTTTATGAAGTATCTTCCTAAACTTGATTTGAATTTGCAAGCTTTTGATTTCACCTGCTATCCCCTCATTCTTATGTTAACAGCAGACAGCAAATCCCAAACTTCTGAAGAGAAAGGGGAGAAATGGGAGTAAGGGGAAAGGAAAGGAGGGAGGCAGGAGAAATTTCACATCTTTAAGATCTTCATTCTCCAAAATGTGGTTTTGTTCCAGTTTGTAGCTGAGAGCCAGGGCAGCTCATGGGGGCATAACCTGTGGGAGGCTTTAATGGAGGGCTCAGCGATCCACAGCACCCCAGCAGCCACCAGGCAGGGGACAGGCCTACTGAGTGTGTGTGCAGGACGGCAACTTGGCCTGTTCAGCTGGAACTTTACCCAGACCAAATGAGCTCTGCAACACTCTTTTATGTCAATGGATGAATCATATTTTGGTCTGTGGTCAATTTTAAAAGCCAGTACAATGCTGCAATCATCTCTGTATTTCAAACTCCAAAGTAGAACGTTTGGTCTTGTTTTAAAAATGGTTTCCACTGGAATTTAAAGAACACAAGTGGGAAAACATTTCTACTAGCATACTCACAAGTGCTGTGTCAGGAAGTTCAAAAATGAGCACTTACAGTAACCTGAGGAATGTACATTCCCAGGCCAGCTTGTCTTTATGGGTGGGGGCTGCACCCCCCCACGTCCATACATGCAGATGTACTGGACAATAAATATACTCGGAGGGGAACAGGTGACACTCCAGCAGAACTCCCTCAATGCTATGCTAGAAAACAGCTTTAAATCCTCTCTCTGCCTCGTCGGAAGCACAGGCTGACAGAGGCAGTGAATCAGACTTCCTGCCAGAGCCAGCCTGCATTGCTCTCTGTGCAGCCTGGGCTTGCCATTAGATCAGAGGTTACATGTGGTCTTAGCTACTGCATCTGCTCTTCATGGACCCCCTGCCATCACAGGCGTGGGTGTAAAAAAAAATAAAACAAAATAAAAATCAAGAATAATTCTGGATGGCCTCACAATGCCTGTTTTTTGCAAATGCTTCCTTGGCGGAAGTTGAAGAAATTCCATGCATAACAGATATTTATTGAGAAACTTCTCTCCCTTAAAACAACCAAGCACCACAACCTCTTCTTTGAAAGTAAACAAACAAACAAATAGAAAAAAGATTTTTCAAGAATGCCCAGAGCACAATGCTCAGGAAATGAGGCAATTTTGTATCTGGATTACATTACCTGAAACAAAGCAAATAAAGATTTAAAAAAAATATTTATAAAAGCGGCTTATGAGATTACATTAAAAACAATTGCACCCACTTTTATTTAAGTGGAAATGGCCAATGCTCTGTTTGCAAAAACTAATGGTTAGCAGATGCCTTTTTGTTAAATGTAGGATGAGCATTGAGTAAAAAAAGATTGTTTTATAGTATCTTTCAGGCTATTTATACAGAATCTTACAAGTAAACCCATGGAGCAACTAGTCTTTTTAATGGTGCTTATTAAGCATTTAATAACAACTTATTTACTTTGATTTGAAGTTCCTATACCTGGCAGTAGCATAATTGCAATCAAACTGTGCAATTACAAAAATAATTTAAAATACAAATGAAGCAGTTTAGCACAACCGTAATAAAATTGAGCTAACATTTTAATAACCTAGTAAGTCTCCTCCTCCTACAAACTGACTTGCCAATGGACTTGATTGGAGAGAAGGACTGAGGAAATTGAAAGCACAACCATCAGGTCTTTAGCTCCAAGGCAGGCAAATGCTCCCACATACAGACACTGGCCTGATGGAAATGTGCTGCTACTAACTGCTAATTAACACACTAACAATACTTAACTTTTAAATAGCCTATTTCCTCCTATTTTATTCTTAAGTTTTTATTTCTTTCATGTTTCAGAAAGCAAGCAAAAAATAACACAGCTAGTGTCCAAGAAGCCAAGTTCTTTGGATAAAGTTTGGTGTTTTGGCCACTGTGTAAATACTCTCTCTTGCAAAAAAAGAGTGATCGCTTAATGTGCAAGATCCTGAATTTTAAGCTCTATTAACTTGAAATCTTTCAAAAATAAAACCCAAACCCTTGTCCCAAATAAAATATATGTGGCTTCATAACAGTATTAAAAACTTCATTTCTACACATGTTCAAAGCAGTAAGCCATCATAAGGCAGTAAACTTAATTTTGTCACCAGCCCAGGATTAACTATTATTCTCTTTAAAACCCATGCTGGTGCAGTTTTACAGGATAATTTCCCTGCTTTATTCAAAGCTTCATAAAACAGACTCTCATCAAACTACCTGTTAGAAGCAGTTCTAAATTCTAGAGTATTCTTTGTTGATTTACAGCTGAACAATATATTTCTTAGAAATACACTAATGGGAGGCAAGGGATGGAAAACATAACTAGGTCCAAACTATTACCAGCTTTTCTTTACCCTAAAGTTTTTTTTGCAACTAACATCCATCGAAAAAATAAGACATTCCTAATTTCATAACAGAAGTTTGTATTTGCTTCTGCCTTGCAAGATTTGAGAGTTGTTTCAGAACTGTAGATTTTTTTCTTTTAGAAAAGCCGTAAGAAATAGCACAGTATTTTCTAAGACCAGAATCTACTGCCATTGAACTAACAGTAGTCAAGTCTTCAGAATTACACAACGAAATTAATTCAGAACAATTTTTCCAAATGCTTTAAAACATTCCTAAAATATTCTTATACAGCATATATGCGGTGTATGTGTATATATATATATATACACAGAATGATGATTTGAAATGGCAGAGTTTTTATTAGCATGTTTTGGATCTAATCTACGTATTCCATATATAGCTTAACTATGTAAGCTTAACCATATTAGTGTAAGTAATAAGAAACCACACCCACAGGAGTGCCAATAAAACTTTATAACAAACATCATGTAATTTTCCTTTTGCCCAGACAAGTCTCAATTTTTTAGGTTGTGATGAAATTTGCTGTATTATAGGCCCAACCTTCTGAGCTGCTGCTGTGCTGTTGCCTATCTCCATCATGCGGTGTAATGCACACAATGTTTTCATCAGGCCTGCTTGCCTAGTCCCACTGTTTAAATGTCTTTTTTAAGGGGGAATATGTTCCATCAGTTCTTATAGTCTAGTTAAAATACATCTTTTATGTTTAGCTTGTGTCCTCTTCCCCATCCTACCTTAGATAATGCAGAGATAGTTGCATGCATACATACAGACACAAGAAGAGCAGTTTTCTAGAAAGTCTAACTGGAAATATTCTTTAGCAACATTCACTGTAAATTGAACATCATTTATGTCCTCTTCCCACCCTCCAGTCCTTGATATATAGAGAAATACAGGAATACAGTGCATACCTATTGTACAGAGGGAGAGAAGCTAACTTATTTCTTTCAAAGAAACTTTATGTTGTTCTTCATTTGGATGATACATCTCTTTCAAATAAAACTGTCAGCCACTAGTCACAATGTCAAAAAAAATTGGCGTGATTGATAAAATTTTCAGTGCAGAAAACGCCATGCAAAGCTCCTGATGCTGTATTATATGATATGCAATATATAGAATGTGTATATACACACACACGCATATATATAAAACACATAGTTCATGACTATTTTCCCTCAAATACGCATGTTAGAAATGAAAAATAGAAATTTCCAAAACTAACATGTTACTACAGTGGTATGACAACATTAATCCTGAACAATGCAATTATAAGCACAGCAGGTCTTCCTAAACAAGAGGCAATAAAAACTTTATACCACCTATTTTGCTGTGTGAATTACTGTGGATTAGTTTTATTAACTTATTAATACATTTAGGATGTTATTAATACATTCAGGATGGTGTTTTTAGGCACTAGAACTTTGGCACCCACCTCTCAAACTCTTTTGAAAAGAGCCCTAATGCTTCGATAGCAAGCACAGGATCCTGCCTGATACATGAGTAAGGCACTTGCTACTGCCCACAAAGGCAGCAGCATGAGACCAGAACTTCTGCCTCCATATAATGTCTGACTCTTGCCTCCACACTCTTTTACCTTTGCCTGACATGGAGACAAAACGCTAAAGAAAAGGGTAAGACCCCTAGTCTTTGGTCCTCCAAGAAGACCTCTTTGGGTCTCACTGAACAACTGCTGGTGACCGAGGAGCTCTCAGGCTGTATCTTCCTACTATCTTTATTATTTAAACTTCTTGCCATGCTTTTGTGCTCTCTGATACCATTCCAATTTGTAGGAAGACTTTATTACAGCTGGTGTTTTCTAGAATTGCTCCCGTACATAAAAAGATGGTGAAAGACTTCAGAAGTTAATTGTAGGAGCAGAATGGACAGAACTTTGCCCAGTTTATTGGTAATGTGGTGGCAGCTTGTACAAGGACACACTTGAATGCCTAAGACATGAGAAATGAAGAAGTCCTTTTGCATCCTTCCAAAACACTAAGTTAATGAAGTTGTGATCTTTAACTTGCAACTACTCCAACTTTCCTTCAAGCTTTGCTTTGTTAATTGATTTGTTAATTCTTTTGATATTAATTGCTACAATGACCACCTTTTATATAGTATTTAAAATATTTTTACTAATATTAAAATATTAATATTAAAAACAGTAAAAAATGGGAATCTGGAGTAAATAAAATTCATGACACAGCTGTGTTTCTTTCATGATAGGACAGCAACAGCAGAGAAAGATCAAAATGGAAGAATGATAAAAGAAAAACATGGCAGAGAATGAATCTTCTCCCTATTTTAAGTATCTTCTTTCCAGCTGTCTAATCTTCCTCACTGTTTGATCCCTCTTAAAAGTTCCACCAGATTTCTGAAAAAAGTTAAGATCTATTAAAAATACAATTTTTACTCGCTTGCATAAGCACATTATTCTAATGCCAATTTTCAAAAGATACCATCTCATTCAGCAAAGATTTAGTATAGCTGCACAAAAAACGTACACACAACTAGTGCACTGTATGAACTCTGGCAACAAAAAACTAGCAATGTTTTTTACCTACAGCTCTCATTCAGTGGACAGTTTAAAATGCCACACTTTTCTGGCTGCTCATTCAGCAGACCTCTGCATCCTCATTTACACTTTTTTTGGGTAATATTCTGTAATGATGTATTTCATTAAATTCTTACACCCAGTACTGGCTGTCAGACAAATGAATTGCAATCATTTGATTTCTCTCTTCAGCAGTACAGATAAGACACAAAAAGAAATTTTCAGAATATTTTCTTCTGAACAGTTATTCTGATATTTCTTATTATAAGCTTTGTATATGAAAGAAAAAAAAGCCATTCATTAAGAGAAGGAAATTCTTGCAAAACCCTATTATGCAGCTGAATGAAAACTTAAAAAACATGACATCATTAGATGTCATTTGGAAGATCACTGTAATTTTCTTACAGTTTATGATCAAAGCACCATGTGCTTCTACAATGCTTACCTTTAAATTTTATCAGTAGGCTAATATAAGAAAATATTGTGATATTCAGTCAAAAAAAAAATGCTTTTTATGAAATCAGCTTGGCTTACATCTCTTACTTCCTTAGGAAACATTGAGAAGTTAGAGTAATGGAACAATCCCTACTGCAATCTGGTAATAAGAAAGTAATATCGAGGAACAGGAAGCACTGGTTGCTAAAAGGTTAGATCTTAATTAATTTCAAATATTACACACTTAACTTGATTCAGCTGTGGGGTATAACCCTAAAAATATGTATATTTACCATTTGATTTTTAAAGACATCCTAGAAGTCTCTCAGCTCTTTTCCACCACTCCAGTAAGTTTGAGAAGTGCAATTATTTTGGCAGTTATAACCAGGAGTGAATGTTAAATGCCCTTACCTGTACACTTGTAGTCTGCGGCTACTCCTTTAAGACCAGCGTCGAACACTGATATTTCTATCTTTTGCTTTCTGTGGTGGCAGCTCAGGAGCACAGAGGGCTGTGATACAACGAGGTAGAGAAATGGCTGTAGCTCTGTGTCCCCAGTTCCCCTGCGACCAGGCTGCCGAACAATAGTTATACCCAGGGCTTGTCGAGCAGATGATCTTGTGGAAGCATGCAGACTTTCCAGTGACAAAAGACCCGTTTTTCTCCCAGTAGACAGGGGAACATTACTGTTCAAAAGATCGTCTGCTGTCACGGAGGAAATGCATGGCTGACTGGTCTTCTTGGCATCATGGCTGCCACCTGAGCCCACTTCTGGAAGGTTCAAGGAGCTTTTGCTTATTTTCTCACCATCTTTCTGATCTTGTACTGATTTTGATTTAGGTAAGGCAGTGCATGAGTAAGTCATCAAGGAGATTCGACTTGCTGTAACAAAAATGTCAAAGGGAATGAAATTGAGATTCTTCACGATGGAAGACTGGCGGGAAGGGCGGGCAATGCGGTGCTGGCTGGTACCACTATGCTGCTCGATCTGAACGATTCTGATCTTAACACTGTCGCTGCCAATTCCACTGTCCTGTGCCCCGCTATAACGGGAAGAAGTCTCAACTGTTCCTCCATCAGACACATCCATTTTTTTCTGCTCTTGTTTGGAAACCTGCAAAGGAAAATATTATATTAACTTATGATATCCATATCCCAACTATTTCCATTTCAGTGGCAGCAAACAATCACTATATAAACATGATGTCAAAAAAGAGAATTACAAAAAAAACTATCTGCCAAGTTAACTTTAACACAGTAATCACTCATGAAAACACAGCAGGTGTCTGTTCCAATGAAATGATGACTCACAACAGAGGAAGTGCCAAAAGAACATGTGAAGGAAAAAAAAAGGAATAATGACTTCTAGGCTTAAATGACTTTTTTTTTTTTAATTATTTAAACTCTTTCTTTAAACTCTAAAGAATCTACAAGAAATTTATGGCTTAATGTAAAACCGTATCTCTGTGAAATAATGCAATGTAAATAAAAAGCCTAGTCAGAATTGTTTTCCAGTTTTGAGCACCGATGCTCAAAAAGGCCTCTTTGGTGCTTCAGGAAGAAAACACTTCCAATGCTGCTGACAGGGAAATCCCAGCCTTTTTAGTCTCTCCTAACAAAGCAGCTGCTCCAGCACCTTAATCATTTTAGCTTCCCTTTTCTACTTCTGTAACTCCACTACACACTTCTTGAGTACTCTACACAGTATTCAAGAAGTGGGATCACTATGGTTTTATATAGCAGTAAAATGATGCCTTCTGTCTTATTCTCAATCTCCATCCTGATGATGTCCAATATTTTGTTGTTTTTTTTTGGCTACCACTGCACATTGACTCAATGATTTAATTTCTTCGTTCCAGAACCTACTTCAATAGTTTCTTTTTATCTTCTCCACCCTAGTGAATCTTTGAAAAGGGAGATACAAACTAGAGCAAACCATACTTTAAATTCCTCTTGAAAAATATAATCATGAATTACAAGTACTTAAAAAAAATTATCAGCAATGTGACTACAGGAATGAAGGGCAGTGAATTACTGAATTTCTTCAAACTTTGGTTTTTATGCAGCAATATTAATAGATTCTACATATACTGCAGAAATTGGGTTGGGGGGGAGTTAAAGAAAAGCAGTTTTTTTTAAAGGTTCCTTTGTATTGTGCTTTATGAAACAAAGGGAGCAACTCCCTCTCCTTTTCTTTAAAGCAATGAACATGCTAGAAAAAATTATTACAGAGGAAATCCTAAAACAGAACCATTAACTGGCTGAGATTTTCTTTGAAAAGGTTTTGCCAGCTCTGGTTACAATCTTTTCAGATTCACTCATGTACATATTTTTCAAATAACCAATAAAATTCCTTGCGGCTGATTTCTATGGCAGACTCATATCACTGACTTGTAAATGTGATACCACTTTTAATGGAGCCTCTGTAAAAATAACTAGAGACCATTTTAACGAATTACTACATTGTGAGCCAAGAAATCCTGATTCCTCCTGATATCCTAGCAAAGTTAGGCTATTTACACCTCAGCCTTTCTGTCTGGTAAACTATGAAGTGCTTCACCCATATCCTGCACTGATGGCGCTTTCAAAAATGGTATAGATGGTTTTATTGCTCATGTATTGAGGACAAGCAGAAGACAGAAGGGACGGAGCTGTGAAACAATCTTGCCATATCATGTAATGGAAATGCTGCCTGAAATGAAGTAGAGGGCATATGCTGCTAAACCCAGCAATTTTTAACCGCCCCATAGCCATCAGCTCAGTCTGATGAAAGATCTTTTTAGAAAGCATGGTTCTGTAGTGAATGACACTCTTACGGGTACTACAACAGTATTCTCTTGTTCTCTATGCAGCAGAAATATCTACAGCTATCTTGCATTTAGGTTATGCTTGACTTGGCTAGAGGGATTGAAAATACAATGTCATCCACCAAATGATAATCATAGAATCATAGAATGGCTTGGGTTTGGAAGGGACCTTTAAAGATCATCTAGTTCCAAACCCCCTGCCATGGGCAGGGGCACCTTCCACTAGACCAGGTTGCTCAGAGCCCCATCCAAACTGGCCTTGAACACTTCTAGGGATGGGGCATCCACAACTTCTCTGGGCAACCTGTTCTAATGCCTCACCACCCTCACGGTGAAGAATTTCTTCCCTGTATCAAATCTAAATCTACCCTCTTCTAGTTTAAAGTCATTACCCCTTGTCCTATCACTACATGCCCTTGTAAAAAGTCCCTCTCCAGCTTTCTTGTAGGCCCCCTTCAGGTACTGGAAGGCTGCTATAAGGTCTCCCCACAGCCTTCTCTTCTCCAGGCTGAACCACCCCAACTTTCTCAGCCTGTCTTCATAGGAGAGGTCCATGCCCTTCTTACGTTGGGAGCCCCAGAGCTGAATGCAGTACTCCAGGTGGGGTCTCACAAGAGCGGAGTAGAGGCAGAGAATCACCTCCCTCGACCTGCTGGCCACGCTTCTTTTGATGCAGTCCAGGATACGGTTGGCTTTCTGGGCTGCAAACGCACATTGCTAGGTCATGTTGAACTTCTCATCAACCAACTGCCCCAAGTCCTTCTCCTCGGGGCTGCTCTCAATCCATTCTCCGCCCAGCCTGTATTTGTGCTTGGGATTGCCCCAACCCACGTGCAGGACCTTGCACTTGGCCTTGTTGAACTTCATGAGGTTCGCATGGGCCCACCTCTCAAGCCTGTCAAGGTCCCTCTGGACAGCATGCCTTCCCTCCAGCAGGTCAACCCCACCATGCAGCTTGATGTCGTCAGCAAACTTGCTGAGGGTGCACTCAATCCCACTGTCCATGTCGCCGACAAAGATGTTACACAGCGCCGGTCCCAATACCGACCCCTGAGGAATGCCACTTGTCACTGGTCTCCACATGGGCATCAAGCCATTGACCGCAACAATTTGAGTGTGACCATCCAGCCAATTCCTTATCCACCAAGTCGTCTATCTGTCAAGTCCATGCCTCTCCAATTTAGAGACAAGGATGTCATGCAGGATGGTGTCAAATGCTTTGCACAAGTCCGGGTAGATGATGTCAGTTGCTCTTCCCGTATCCACCAATGCTGTAACCCCTTTGTAGAATGCCACCAAATTTGTCAGGCACGCTTTGCCCTTAGTGAGGCCATGCTGGCTGTGACCGATCACCTCCTCATTTTCCATGTGCCTCAGCACAGTTTCCAGGAGGATCTACTCTGCTTGCAGGGCACAGAGGTGAGACTGACTGGCCTGTAGTTCCCCAGGTCTTCCTTTTTTCCCTTTTTAAAAATGGGGGTTATGTTTCCCCTTTTCCAGTCAGTGGGAGCTTCACCAGACTGCCACAACTTCTCAAACATGAGGGATAGTAGCTTAGCAACTTGATCTGCCAGTTCCCTCAGGACCCACAGATGCATCTGATCAGGTCCCATGGACTTGTGCACCTTCAGGTTCCTTAGATGGTCTCGAACCTGATCTTCTTCTACAGTGGGCGTTTCTTCATTCTCCCAGTCTCTGCCTTTGCCTTCTGTGACTTTGGCGGTGTGGCCTGAGCACTTGCCAGTGAAGACTGAGGCAAAAAAGTCGTTGAGTACCTCAACCTCCTCCATATCCCAGGCAGCCAGGTCTCCTGTTTCCTTCCAGAGAGGGCCCACAGCTTCCCTAGTCTTCATTTTATCACTGACGTACCTATAGAAGCTTTTCTTGTTGCCCTTGACGTCCCTGGCCAGATTTAATTCTATCAGGGCTTTGGCTTTCCTAACCTGATCCCTGGCTGCTCAGACGATTTCTCTGTATTCCTCCCAGGCAACCTGTCCTTGGTTCCNTCCAGGGTAGCGAGCTTGCTGTGCGCCCTCCTCCGTGCCCTAAGGATCTTGCACTCCACCATTTCATGGTCACTGCAGCCAAGGCTGCCCTTGAGCTTCACACTCCCCACCAGCCCCTCCTTATTGGTGAGAACAAGGTTCAGCATAGCACCTCTCGTCATTGGCTCCTCTATCACTTGGAGAAGGAAGTTATCATCAAGGCATTCCAGGAACCTCCTGGATTGCTTACGCCTTGCTATGTTGTTCCTCCAACACATACTGGGCTGGTTGAAGTCCCCCCTGAGAACCAGANAAGGATCTTGCACTCCACCATTTCATGGTCACTGCAGCCAAGGCTGCCCTTGAGCTTCACACTCCCCACCAGCCCCTCCTTATTGGTGAGAACAAGGTTCAGCATAGCACCTCTCGTCATTGGCTCNTCACCTGTCCCTGCCCTCCCTTTAATCCTGACCCATAAGCTCTCAGTCAGCTCCTCATCCATCCCCAGGTGGAGCTCCATGCACTCCAGCTGGTCATTGACATAGAGGGCAACACACCCTCCTCATCTCCCCTGCCTGTCCTTCCTAAAGAGCCTGTGTCCTTCCATTCCATCACTCCAGTCATCCCACGGAGCCATCCCACCACGTCTCCGTGATGCCAATAAAATCATAGCCCTGCAGTCTCTAACATAGTGCGCACATCTCTGACTCCTCTTGTTTATTCCCCATGCTACGTGTGTTTGCATAGAGGCATTTAAGCTGGGCCCCGGATGAAGATGACTTACTGGCTGGAGTGGCTGGAATTCCTCTGTGCTGCTCTTCAGGTGCTCTTCTGCTGACCTGTGATCCTTCTAGAGGCTCTGGGAATCTATTGCTGGCACTGGCATCAAACTGGTAGGAGTGGGATAGATTGAGGTTCTCCTCCCCCAGCAACTTTAGTTTAGTAAGTTTTATAATCTTCCAGGGAGAAAAGCATTGCATGTGTATGACTGAGTGGAGGGAGAAAGCATCGTACTTCTGGTTTCTGAACAGATCCTCTCTTCTCACACCTAAATAGATTTGACTTGAAGCCTAGTTCTTTTCTTCTGCCTCTTTTTATAATTAAGTATTTATTAAATGTACTGGTCTATGTAAAGCACCTCAAGGAAGGTAAGAAAGTAGCTCTGCCTCCATCCCCATTCAGACTCTAGTTTCTCTGTGAAGACTACTGCAAGGGTGCTAATTGGTCCCAACTGCTGAGTTTCCTGTTATGCGGACGTTCAACTACAGAAACTTTACCGAGACCCAAAATCAATTCACGCAGGTCACCAAACAGCAGTCAGATGGTAACTTCTCCTCAGTACTAAGCAGCATGGAATATGAACCAGTGCCCAAAAGGTGAAAGACACCATATCCTATTACAGTTTTGCATGCCACCCGGTTCCACAATGAAACTTTGGCCTATATATGCTCTTACCACATACATTATAAAGGTTGGAACAAGTGAGTAATGATTTGCAAGACAGCTTTATATAACACAACTGGGTACAAAATAAAGGTGCAGAAGTACCACTGGAACTTCTTGCATCAATTTCAGCTCAGTAAGCATCAAGCCTTCCAACCAAGTTTCACAGTTAACCTGAAAATACGCCTAGTAATAAACTTGGGAATCATTTCAGTATTCCTCTAACGGGATAAGGATATGAGAGGGAATGACTCTCAGTATAACAACTCTAAAAAGATTCTTTGCTTTATTACGGAATAAATGGGCCAATACTTTAAAGATGTCAAGAACAGCAATATCAGCTTGCTGTTAGCAAATGTAATGGTAACATTTATCATTGGGCTGTATTATATCAATTCTCTTAGTCTTTACATAACCCATTTAAAATGAACAATAAAAGTTTTCTTTAATTAGCTACTGGTGTGCATTAACATGATCATGATTAAACCATAAAAACCAACTGTACACTACTTTGGTCCCCTATCCCATGTGTTTTAAATTATTTTAGTTGAAAATGTACTTTGAGTCCCTTTTAAAAGTTCGACCTTCTGCTTTCAGAGAATTAAATGCATATTACTGTAGCGGAGAAGATAATGTTTCAGACCTCCAGGCATATATTAAACACACTGGCAGCACATTAGACAAAATGCTTTACTTATTAGATACTTCCTATTCTAAACAGTGTCATCAAAGGCTAAAAACAAAATCCATATAAAAGCTGCACAATGCTTCCACACAGAACCTGTGCCAAAATCCCTGTACTTTCCAACTAATGAGGAAAGGATGTGTACTCTTAACATATGAATGTAAGATTTTCCAAGCATTCACTTTAGGAAACAGGACTATTGATTCCACATGGCTTATGTTAAGTGAAACTGTATTGGTAAAATAACCTTTAAGATATTTGGCATGATAACTATAATTAAACAGTATTCAAAGGAATAAAACAAAAGGGAATTTGGTTCCACAATGGCTAATTAAAATAAAATGAAAAAACACAGCATGTCATCTATAAAGATAAATTGTTATTGTTTAAGAACTATTTAAATACTGTTAAAATATACTTTTAGATAAAATCTGAAAGGACTGGAAAAATATTTGTGGGTTAAAAATGGATAGTTTGGCGAAGAAAAAAGTATAGGACGCTGAAATTTTATGCTGAGATAATAGCTTTAAAGCTTTGAGCATAACCAGATGGTACTTAAATCAGAGGAATTCTACAGTTTCACTGTCAGAATGAGTTGCAATATGGAAAGGTTTTCAATAGCTAGAAAAAACATGTCAAGATGATAGTTTACTTCTTAGATCACTTCAGTGCATTTTCTCGTCCTTTCACAGTTATATATCCTATCAATACTAGACACCATAGAAAAGGTGTTGAAAGCTACACTAGTAGCTAGGGAACTGTGGCTAATTCTTCCTTTTCATGTGTTGAGATAGGTAACTTTACTAGCTCAACCCCTTGAGTTCAACAGGGCATATGACACATATATCTATCTCGTGAAAGGGCATGGAAATAGCATGTCCTGTAGAACACACACAGAGAAGTACATCATAAAATCAAGGGTAAATAAATATATTTGCTTTTCAAAATTGGCAAGCAGTCCCATCTGAGATCACTGCAATCTTATCCAGGTAACACTTATTTATTTTCCATCCCTGATAAAAGTATTTAGATGGTAGAGACATGTCTTCAAAGTTTTCACTCCATAAAGACAGGCAATAAAACCATCAAGGTAAACACAGAGCCTAATACTTTAGACCAACAATTAACACATTTTCCCAATCAGAGAGAGATGTTTTACAACAATTGGCAGCATTTTTTCATTATATTTTCACTTTCTTAATCTCTCAAGAGTTTTCAACAATAACAAATGTAAGCATGTGCAAATTTCACTATAAACATGTCTATCAGTTTTATTTTCTTTTACTGATACTTTACAGGATAATTCTTTAATTAATAGAATAACTGTAAGCAACGTAATCTTTGGAAGTCCAACTGGTCTAGATCAAAAGCATCTACATCTGCACAATTTTTCCAGCTTCTCATATTAATTATGGTTATATAATGACACTATTGAAGTAAAATTTCCAGCCTTCTGCATAGCCATTCCTTAACTCTGATCAAAACCCTCCAGCCAATCATGAGATCATTCTTCACATTACATAAATTACGGAAAGAGTCACAAGTGTGAAACCACAGAATCAAAGTGCCAATCACATCTGCTCCATCACTGTGGCATGTGACCTAGTTTTATTTCTGTTGCTAAAAAGTAGTAATATTTTCATGGAAATAAAAGTCTTGCTTACCACACAAACTGAGCTACAGAAAAGGAATATGTTCCAGTTTTTCTGTTGTGCTTAAACTGGAATTACAAAGAAAGCACTGCATAGTTTCTTTCTGGCTTTGTTCTAAGTACTTCATCTACTCGATCAAAGAGTCTCCAACAGTTTAGAAATTTATTTGACATATCATTGTTATCTAAAGAACCTTTTTTTTGGTTAACCAAAGTTTGCTACATTGTTCTACTGAACACTTCAACTAAAACAATTTTATTTTATTTTGCATATGAGTTATATGAGTCACTTTAATTCTGACCATTATCAAAATTATTTTGTAAATTGACATATTAATCTCACATGGAAAATATAATGAGACACACATACAAGCGTATTAGACTGCTAAATTATGTCTTCCAGACTAATAAAGTTTCTCTTTTAAGTTTTAAATTAAAACTTCAGTCCTACAATCTAATCTACACAAACTCACTTCTACTTGTATCAGTCCAACTGCAGAAAGAGTTCTGCATAACATGAATCCAAAGCTGTCCTTCAAAAAGGGAACTATAAAATCAAGCCAAAGTGAGGCAACAAAATTAAAATAAATTTTTGAAATAGTTTATTTCATATAAAAGCCAAATGTCTTTTTTTCCACTAAGGTATCTTCTTTTTAACCAGAGTTTTCTGCAAAACAAATGATGCTAATTTGAAGTGTAGTAGCATATATGAGCTCCCAGACCTGCAATTGAATTCCTGTCAGGAGTATTTCTGTAGTTTTCACAGTACTGCAGGAATTACATGGAAGATGTGATGGCAAGGAGCAATACAAACTCAGCTTCTTTGTGCAATGTTTTTCCAGCTCTTCAGAAGTAGAGTAAGAGGCTACATTCTGTTAAACACTGATCCAAACATTCATAAATCAAAGCTGTGCTAAATGCTCCAATGGTAACATGGGTATATGCAAATGCTAAATACTTTCTGATGCCAACAGAATTATTTTTTAAATGTTAATACAAACAGTATGTTTATTTTGCTACCCTATAAAAGGCCAGTAAGAAACTTTTGTGTTCAATTTTTTTTTTCTAAAGAAACACTTTCAATTTAAAAAGACCAGGCTGAAATCTGGCAGAGTACTTCATCGAACAGTAATTTATCATTAATATTTTTAGTGAAAGTGTTAGCTTTTTTCTGTTATTTTTAAATTTAATTTCAGAATTTTAAGTTCATATCTGCTCTTATATGAAAAAATCTGGATTAAAATAAATACACATATTTACTTTGGACAAGGTGAGGATTTGCTCATTCTTGCACTTTTTCTTTTTTGTTAAAGCCAAGAAACAGCGTTTTTCCATGGGAGTCTGCTTGCATATTTCACTTGGACACTTTAAAAAGAAGTAGTTGAAATTTCAGCTTGATTTTGCATGACATTCTCTAACATTTCAGCGTTAAGATTTCAGTAGAAGACTGCAGTTTTACCAGTCTCAGCTTTGGGTCACATTTCCACGTGGAAAGACATACTGAACTAAATGGTGGTTTAGTGTTGATCTGATCCTCTAGAAAGCAACTTTGTCTCATCAAGCTAGCTGAACCTTTCAGGAGGCTGAATTAACTCTCATTCACTGGTGTGCCTAACAAAAAACACTCAAGGACTTACAATTTTAAGTCATTAGGCTGTGGTTTCACAACAGAAAGCTTGCTCTCAAACACTGGAGACAGACCAATTACCTAATTCAGCGCCCAGTATGGCTGTATAAACAGATTTGCCATTGGAATTGGCACGTCACAGCCTACAGTGGGATTATTTGAAGTGGCATTGCCATTGACCAGCCATGGGAAATCACAGAGCTACTGGGTGGCACCTATTACAATACTGGGCTTAGGTGCAAAAAATCCCTGGGTCCTACACATTAATGTTTTCTTGACCAGGCATTCAATCATGGATCAAAAACTTTCTCACGTGATGAGTATGTTTAAAGTAAGAATTAACTGAACAATTCTTAGATGCAAGAGTTTAAGTAATTTAATGATATGAAATATGGAAATATCAGATGATTTACTATTATGACATCTAGAGATGAGAAATTAAAATTATTTACTCCCATTGGAGTAAATGGGAATATTCTCCTATTGATTAATATTCACCATTCTGTAAAATAAATGCAAAGATGCAGAAGCAAGTGCCAAATACCCTGGCANCCCTGGCAGTGATTCAAAGCAGGATTCAACAGAGCCTAAGAATGCAAATTTAAGCATCGTTTTCTAGGATAGGATGAATGAATGTATGAACAATGAAAAGAGTCATTATTCTAACACAGTAAAGTAACTTGGTACTTGACTTTCATAATACAGAATCTACCTGCAGCCTCTTAACTGGATAAGCCTACAGTTAAATGAACTATTCCCAAAATCAAATACTACAATCTTTTCCTCTCATATATATTAGAGCCTTTATCTGTTTTGAGCATCTTAAAAGCAATTAAAATAACTAAATCCACAGCAGATTAGAAGATGTCATGTACAAATGTTGCCCAACTAAACAAATTTCCTTCTATATTATTTCCAGTAACGTAAGTCAGACTGAGTCAGACTACATGCTACAAGCAGAAAAATCCACAGTACAGGAGTCTCCAGTGAGAAATGTCCAACTGCTGGCACACAATTGCTCACTGAAATGTGTACTGGGATGTTGGGTGCCGCAGGTTTTAAAGCTTCCAGATGTATGGAAAAATTATCTTTTCTGCCT
>VYZW01059209.1:57995-74414 GCA_013401315.1 Balaeniceps rex | reverse complement strand
TTGGGGCTGTTCAGCCTGGAGAAGAGAAGGCTGCGGGGAGACCTTATTGCGGCCTTTCAGTACTTCAAGGGGGCCTATAGGAAAGATGGGGACAGTCTTTTTAGCAAGGCCTGTTGAGATAGGACAAGGGGTAATGGTTTTAAACTAAAGGAGGGGAAATTTAGGCTAGATAGAAGGAAGAAAGTTTTTACACTGAGGGTGGTGAAGCACTGGCACAGGTTGCCCAGAGAGGTAGTGGAGGCCCCATCCCTGGAAACATTCAAGGTCAGGTTGGACGGGGCTCTGAGCAACCTGATCTAGTTGATGATGTCCCTGCTCACTGCAGGGGGGTTGGACTAGATGACCTCTAAATGTCCCTTCCAACCCAAACCATTCTATGATTCTATGATTCTATGATTCTATGAAACCTCTTTTGTATTTGTTGCCCCTTGCCTTCTCCATGTGGCTACTTGTGAAGAGAGAGCCTCTATCCTCTTTGCAGCTGCCCTTTAAGATATGCTGAAAGTCTGTATTTGTTGATTGCATTCCACTGGGAAAATGCAAAAAAATGGCTGGACCAAGAAAGAAAGGAGATGACATAGGTTCTCCAAAGAGAAAATCACAAGAATAATGAGGTTGTCTGGGAGGGCTGAACATAGGGTTCACCTCTTTTGATGGGAATTTTTGCCTTTTCCCCATTGTCACATGCTATTTTTAATGGACTGATAGCACTTTAACAGCGTGTGGAACTAATATACATACTTTTTTATCAACAAAGCAACAAATATGTAATAGAAATTACACAAGGAATGTCAATAGGAAGAATGCAACATAGCTTTCATCCCACATGATGAGGAGTTCATGTAATTCCAGTTTGAAGAATTTATGGCCACTCATTCCTAATCCCATGTTACATGTTTTAGTCATGTTTGTGCTGTTTGGGGAGGTTGTGCCATGCATCAGATCCATTTAATGACTCACATCTGTTGCAAAGAGGCAGATTCAGTGTTGTTGTGATGAGAATATCTAAAGATGGTATTGCCTCTGAATTTCTTCCAGCCATAGAAATGCAAGTTTTGTGATTCAAATAAGTCTGAGGAGAATTCATCCAGAATGCTAAAGAATCCACAAGTGAAATAAGTGTAATAGGTGAAAAATAAAATGCAGAATTGATGATTGTCACTTATGACAAAACACGATAAGAGTCCTTATGTTCCTTTTGTAAGTGAAGAATGACTCTATCAGAAAAGATAAACGGTGTATGGAAAAAATAATCAACCATATGTTCCCCCAGCCCTCCTACATCACTTGTAATTTGTATAAAATATGAGCAGAGTCAGATATAGCAAATGGATAAGGTGACTGCAACATACTGTTCCCACCTGTAAGTGGGCACCATTAATAAACCAAACTCTCAGACTCATAGGTGTGTTATAACAGATCTGTGTAGTAGATATCTGTGGTATAATAGTATGTATGGAAAAACAGGCAACAGACAATGGTTGCAAACTAATAAAATGGTGGACTTGTGAGTGAAAAGACACCAGATTTGGCTCAGCCATGGTATTCTGTATTGCATAGTCATGTCATTTGATGTACCTGTTCTTTACTGCTTTCCCTAGAAAATGGGATAGTATTTCATAGCTTTATAGATGTTTAGAAAAAAAATCAGTTAAAGATTTTGATCTTGTCAGCTGTTACAGACCCAAACTGGAAAAAAGGAGTCCCTCCATGGACAGATACGATGCACAGAGAACATAATTTGAAACTTCACATATCGCTTTGCCTTTACTCACTACCACTTATGCTTATTGCTTATACAGAATCAGAAAAAGCATTCAATCAGGAAAGCCATTTGTGTCATGGAGCTGTTTCTGTTATGTTGGTCTCCAAAGCACACTGATTCTCAGAGTGAGATTGCAGTGGCTAATATTCTGAAAACTAAAAAAAATTTCTAAAGCAGGTACCTGTATGTGGGAGTTGGATTTCCACGAGCTTGACAATTCAGAGATACTTTCTTCTCCTCAGAATCAGTTGGAAAAATCACATCATCTGGCTCTTGTACAAACACCGGACCATAATCAACACTGTCTGTGGAAATAGAAGTACTATAGTTTAGGAAGTCTGGATAAATATAAGTGTATTATGGCATTTATAAAGTGAGATTAAAGTATGCAAAATTTTGTTTGTTTTCTGAAGGTTCATATCACATTACTTCAGATGCTGTATTGAAAAGCAATAGTTAAAAGAAAAAAAAAGATAAGGAAGAAATATTATTAAGTTAACAATAAAACATATAGTATGATTTAAGTGTTCATCATGCCTTAAAATGGCTTTCTCATCAGAGCAGCTCAAGAGAATTAAGCCAGCAAGAGGAGTTAACTCTGCTTATAGAGAGCAACATAAACAAAAATCTTCCTGCTGCTTGCAGCACCTTATCACACAAAGAACTAAGACACAGTTTTCCCCTTTATGTCAAGGGGTTGCTAAGAAAAATCACTTGTAAAATTAATGGCAGCGACTGGTGGCTACTATTAAAAGATATATACAAAATCTGACATTTCATTTTCCTCCACTGTCTTCTGTAATTTTGGCATGTATCTATATCTTCATATGAATTTACATTTCTGAACAAGAAAAGCTGGATAGACCTGTAGAATACATCTATGACTCCAATTCATTCATATTGTGAAGAGGGAACTGTAACCTTCAGAAAAGTAAAAGGTTCCTGGTCATGTAGGTCTGAATAACTAAAATGCTCACTGCGCACTAGAAGACTGTGGAATTTTAATCAACTTGGACTTGCTCCAAACTCTTGAATGATTTAGTCCCATAATGCTCTTCAAATTTAGAGCACTAGCCTAATGATTTGGGTGAGGAGAGATAGTTACACTGTCCTGCTACTTGAAATGAAACATATGGGAGCAGGGTTTTCTCTGTCAGTTTTATGGGTTTTAGATATCCACGTCATAAAAGTCCTCCAGCTGGTACTGAGGGCAGCATGACACCTTAAGCAGTTTATAACCTCCTGATATATTTGTCCTATCAATAGCAGCTTGAAGTAAGAAAGGTGCACCTGAAGACTTTGGGTTTCGGTGATTGACTTATAAAAATTATTTACTGCATTGTTCTACCAAGTCCACACAAATTCAACCACATGTTATGGGTTCACAGTTTTGTGAACTGTGACATTTTTCATACTGCTAATAGTTTCAGAAAGTTTGGGTGAATGGGAAAAGGTAATAGGACTATGAGTCTTGGTACAGAGAAGAAAGTCTTGGAGTCTGAAAAAGCATGAGAAACATGGGAGGCACAGGTCATAGTATGCTAGTTCTGAGATGCAAATTTCCATGTCCTTAAATTCTGTGTCATTTGGGTTTCTCAATTCTACTATTATTATACAGTGAAAAGACCACATGAAAACCCATTACCCATTATGATATTCAACCTTCCTTTTTAGTAACTATACACTTATTACACACTTAGTTTTTTGTCTTTTTACACTCCTATTGAAATGCAGATTTTGAAAATACCTTTATTTTCAGGTATGTATGCTTCTACTGAAATGGATTCAGATAATTAGCCTGTGAGTTTGTAAAGACAACAAATAAGAGCAGCAGGAATTAGTAGTTTCTGTTTTGCATAATTTTCAAGTTTATTAGCCCTTTGTTATAGGACTGTGTAAAGGAGTGTGGATTGCTGTTCCGCACATTTACATTACTTCTGTGTTTAGGTACATTACTTTAGTTGGGTGTATTGGCAGAAATATATTTTCTGGGACAGATATCTGCATTATTTAAAAAAATCCAACCACAATAAGTGATGTCTGATTATGTGCTTGTATTACTGAAGTTAAAAGAACTCCAGTACTAAGTTTTGAGTGCTACAGCTGAGGCTGCCACAGGGGCAATGGAATCAGCTGGCAAAACTTATTTTAAGAAAGGAAAATGTGGGTACAAAAACATTGTATGGATTGTTTCTTAGAATTTGGTTACCTGCTTCTTAGATTGCACAAGAGAAAACACTAATGAATGTAGGTGTAAATAATCAGAGCTCTCATCAAAGTAGAGTCCAGCAAAACCAAGAATTAATTAATGAATGCAAAACTAAATCATGGGTTTAGATTTAGGTGTTATTCCATACAGATTAGTAGGTGTATGGATAGGGAGTATATTAATGAAGATTAATGATTTTATCTTCTCCCTAGGAGCGACTCTGTAGATAAAATATAATGCCACAGTCTAGGATTGCTGGAAAGAAAAGAAAAAGGTGCAATGCTAAGTAGGTGCTGGTGTCACTAGCAGTGCAAGTGTTCTTTCTACCTGTACTATTTGCAACAGTAATACAGAAATACTGTGTTGCACTTTCCTTTTTGAAAAATAACCTGAACTCTTTAGGTGGCAGCTGGCGTTCTTAATGGTAATGGCCGAATGGATACTTGTGCTATGTGTGTCCTGGTTTCAGCTCGGATAGAGTTAATTTTCTTCCTAGTAGCTGGCATAGTGCTATGTTTTGGATTTAGTATGAGAATTATGTTGATAACACACTGATGTTTTAGTTGTTGCTCAGTAGTGTTTACCCCAGTCAAGGACTTTTCAGCTTCCCATGTTCTGCCAGGTGCACAAGAAGCTGGGAGGGGGCACAGCCAGGACAGCTGACCCAAACTGGCCAAAGGGCTATTCCATACCATATGATGTCATGCTCAGTATATAAACTGGGGGGAGTTGGCCGGGGGGCAGCGATCGCTGCTCGGGGACTGGCTGGGTATTGGTCAGCGGGTGGTGAGCAATTGCACTGTGCATCACTTATTTCATATATTATTATTATTTTCCCTTCCTTTTCAGTCCTATTAAACTGTCTTTATCTCAAACCATGAATTTTACTTTTTTTTTTCCGATTCTCTCCCCCATCTGACTGGGGAGGATGAGTGAGTGAACGGCTGTGTGGTGTTTAGCTGCCTGCCGGCTTAGACCACAACAATGTGGAATGAGAAGAATAGGTTTTACTTCTGCCTGCAGTAAAGACAAAGGTAACAGAGAAAGTTCAGTGCATGCAAGTCATGTTCTTAAAAGATGAAAAGATGTAGTTAGCTGCTTATCTGCGTTTCAGATGGAATGTGGAGTACCGGCAGAGATTATTTGGAGACTCAGAAGCAACATAATAATGAATGAGAATGTTCATCAGTTTGTAGCTAAATTGACTAAATGAATTCTTAGTTAGATCATCTGGACTGCAACAGAATAATTGAAGAAAAAGGTCTATTCTGAATCACAGAATCACAGAATCATTTGGTTGGAAAAGACCTTTAAGATCATCGAGTCCAACCGTACCTGTCCACTACTACACCATGTCCCTAAGTGCCTCATCTACCTGTCTTTTAAATACCTCTAGGGATGGCGACTCAACCACTTCTCTGGGCAGCATGTTCCAATACTTGACAACCCTCTCCGTGAAGAAGTTTTTCCTAACATCTAATCTAAATCTCCCCTGGTGCAACTTGAGGCTGTTTCCTCTTGTCCTATCACTTGTTACTTGGGAGAAGAGACCAACACCCACCTCGCTACAGCCTCCTTTCAGGTAGTTGTAGAGGGCGATAAGGTCTCCCCTCAGCCTCCTCTTCTCCAGGCCAAACAACCCCAGGTCCCTCAGCCGCTCCTCAGAAGACTTGTGCTCTAGACCCTTCACCTGCTTCATTGCCCTTCTCTGGACACGCTCCAGCACCTCAATGTCCTTCTTGTAGTGAGGGGCCCAAAACTGAACACAGTACTCGAGGTGCGGCCTCACCAGTGCCAAGTACAGGGGAAGGATGACTTCCCTACTCCCGCTGGCCACATTATTTCTGATACAAGCCAGGATGCCGTTGGCCTTCTTGGCCACCTGTGCACACTGCTGGCTCATATTTAGTCGGCTGTCGACCAACACCCCCAGATGCCTCTCTGCCAAGCAGCTTTCCAGCCACTCATCCCCAAGCCTGTAGTGTTGCATGGGGTTGTTGTGGCCCAAGTGCAGGACCCGGCACTTGGCCTTGCTGAATCTCAACTGGCCTTGTTGAAGAGACCAAAGCACTTGCTGAAAAGACAAGACTATATGTTTATAAATTACTAAGCTTAATAAAGGGGTGATTAAATAAAATGCAATGGGGTGTGATATGTGATATGCAAGAAATCTTAACAGATCATCTAATGAAACTATCTTAATTTAAACTCCAGCAATGGACTCGAAACTGAAAATCTTCAGTGTTCTATGCCCCCTCTCTTTATTTCAAAAGCAATGAAGGAAACATTATAGATGCAAATATTTCATTTAAATATTTTTTAAAATATTTTAAAACTATTTTTTCAAATTAAGTTTCAGGCTGGCTTGTAGTTAAAGAGAGAACTTTTGATTTTCTTATACATAATGCTAGTAAAAGCTCAAATAAAATGAAGCCTTGTGAAGGCTTCAGTAGTTGTATCAATGATGGGCACATCGTTTAGCTAGCACTTAACACCCCATTAAAGGTAATGGAAAGTCCTGGACTTTTGCAAAATTGACCTGGAACACCACTGGAGGCTTACTGTATTCTCTTTTCTATGTAGGGAGTTTAAAGCTGTATTGAAACTGTGGGACTTGAGAACATTTCCCAGAAGCCAGTGCACGCTCTGCTGATGTTGCTGTTTCATGGTGGGATGAGACTCAGGGATGCAGACCTCATTTCCCTTCCCCTAATACAGATAATGGAGGTAAAGCCAGGTTGTGAGGCACACAGAGAGTCACAGTGTGAGGCTGCAGATCTGCAAAACTAGTCAGTCATGGAGCCAGGACTGAGGAGTGAATTGGACTGAATGGTGACCTGAAGTCTCTGAAACTGGGTGATGTGAATAGTCACCTTAAAATTAATTAATCCATTTTCCTAGAACAAAATAAAAAAAAAAAAAAGTGTATGTGCATGGCACCACTCCTAATACAGAGATTTCTAACATTGCAGGGTAAAAGTCTGAACTTTCAGGAAAAAGTTTAATAGAATTTTGGCTGTCTTTTGCCATTTTACCAACTTATCAGCTGTTATTTTAAGCAACAATTACTTATTAACTGTTTTCAACATTTTCATGTCAAAGAAGACACTTAAGGAACCATAACCTTAATCTAGAATTTAAAATATTGTTTGGTGGTTGTCCTGGTTTCAGCTGAGTTAGAGTTACTTTTCTTCCCAGTAGCTGGCATAGTGCTGTGTTTTGGATTTAGCATGAGAAGAATGCTGATAACACACTGATGTTTTAGTTGTTGCTAAGTAATGCTTAGACTAGTCAAGGACTTTCTTGTTCAGCTTCCCATGCTCTGCCAGGTGCACAAGAAGTTGGGAGGGGGCACAGCCCAAGATAGTTGATCCAAATTGACCAAAGGGCTATTCCATACCATATGACGTCATGCTCAGTATATAAACCGAGGGGAGTTAGCCGGGGGGCAGCGATCGCTGCTCGGGGACTGGCTGGGTGTCGGTCGGCGGGTGGTGAGCGGTTGCATCACTTGTTTTCTTTTCCCTGGGTTTTGTTTGTCTCTCTCGTTCTCCTTTTCATTACAATTATTATTATTATTATTATCATTATTATTATTATTACTATTATTATTATTTTATTTCAATTATTAAACTGTTCTTATCTCAACCCGTGGGTTTTCTTACTCTTGCCCTTCCGATTCTCTCCCCCATCCCACCGGGGAGGGGGAGGGTGAGCGAGCGGCTGCGTGGTGCTTAGTTGCCGAGTGGGGCTAAACCATGACAGTGGTAAATAAATTGAGTTGATATTCAGCATTCAGATAAATGGCTTCAGATTTCTTCTGGAAATTCTGCAATCACCATACTGCTTCATAATTTTCAATTAGTCAATACTGTTTAATTTAAACTTCACCCTTTATACTGCTTGTATTGTTTCTGAGGTAGACATGCCTCCTGAGAGAATAACATACAGACTAAAACCTGAAGTACTTGGACAAAACATATATCTAATGATCAGTATGGGTTTTAATCAGCCTTCTGAGAAACAGGTGATTCTCATCTATCACTGCTTTTAGGAACTGGAGATTCTAAGTAGGTGTCAATGCAGTTCAACAGTTGAAAAGTAGACATGGGTTAAAAGTTCACTTTTCCATAACTTTGATGTCATTGCCAATCTTGGTGCATTACTTGATTCAGGAATTCCAAACTGTATCTACGTTAATAACAGCAGTGAATGCTTAGGAGAGCTTGACGTCATTCTGCTTGAGGATTCCCAGACTGAAGTGACCACATGAATTTCACCTGATTACAACTGGGAATTTCTTAATTTCTCTTTTAAGAGTATTGCATCACTTATTAAACACGTATTTAGTCACCATCAAAAACCTAGATAAAATTTCTTCAGCTTACAGCATAACTGCACATTGATTAATATTTACAGAGATTTTTTGTGTGTCCTTTTACAAACTAGAGCAGAGGACTGCTCAGTTATGCTCAAGAAAGCCAACATCAGGATTAATAAACGCTGGTTATTAGTCCCAGGTCTAATCAACTGCATCAGTCTGCTCTTTCTGATGGAAGTCTTCCTTGAAAAATTAATCTCTGATCATGAACCATTGTCACAGTATGTTCTTTGAGACCTTACGCTAGCCTCATGAGTAACCAAGGTGAGGGTTAGATTTTTAGATTATAGTAGACATGGATGATTCCCGAGGAAAAAGAGAAAAAAAGTGCCCAATTATAAAATCCACTTGAGCAGCTTTACAGGTATGAACTATTCTATGGAAGCAAACAAGCTTATATATGTGTTCAAATCTTTACAGGATTAGAAACACTAACCATTTGAGAACCATACAGCAGAAGACTTCGTAAGCTAAAATAACCACCACTCGCCCCTATATCGCCCCCATATCTACAGTGCATACACTCCAAACAGCGTTACTGCAGTACATTACCCACTGGGGCAGGTTAACATTGGCCGGCTGCCAGGTGCCCGGCAGCCGCTCACTCGCTCCCCCAGGGGAGAAAATAGGATGAAAAAGCTCCCGAGTTGAGAGAAAGACAGGGACATCCCTTACAAGTAACTGTCATGGGCAAAACAGGCTCAACTTGGGAAAACTTATTTCCAGTTAAAATAGACTTGGGGAGTGAGAAATAAAGACAAAAATTAAAGCAATGCCTTCCCCCCATCCCCACTGCCTTTTTCCAGACTCAACTTCCCTCCTCTGCCCCCAACTCCTCCCGGCCATAGAGCTGCCATGTATGACACAGGATCTATGGGAGGTCTCTGAAGTGGCCTCCTGGGATCAGACCAGACACCCCAGGGTGTCTGAAGTGCCCTGGAGACACAACTTAAAGCACATGAATTAATCTGTACAGGGTGTTCGGTTCCTAACTGATAAATACCCAGTGCTATTTGGGAGGTCGTGGGGTGCCTGAGACCCCCAGGCAGAGCAGACCAGCATGGTGCTGCATTCACACCAACCCTGCCCCGTCCTGGTGCAGTGGCTACAGGCCAGGTGAGGCCCCTCGCAGCACCTGAAAGGACACTGTGCAACCTGTTTTCAGACACCTGAACCCTGCTCCCTGCAGCCATGAATGGAGCCAGCGGACTTCTAGGTGTTACAGTTGGGATTAAAATAAGCATTTAGTGCATTTTTCCCAGGTCCTGTGTCCTATCCACCAGTTTCATGTATATCTATAGGATATTGGGCTGTAAGACAGCTCAAGTGGCACTAGGTCAGTATGTTAAACACCTGTATTGCTCCCTGGTGTTTAGACACCACATTTATTTGTCTGCACCCTCATGCTGAGCTCTACCTGCCTCTGCCCTGGCTCTGACAGCAAGGAGGAGGCCCAGGGGAGGTGGGGTGGGACAGGATGGTGAGGGGCTGTGAGGTGACCTCAGCCCGAAGTGAGAGGCTGTCCCCACACAGACAGGGGTGACAGCAGGCTCTCCGGGTTGGCTGTTTTCCCAATGTGCTTGAGTTATGGGGTTTGTCCATCCACTGCGTTTAAACAAGGCTGAAGAGCAATGGCCCTTTTTCCCCCGGCAGCCAAGGGGTGGGCCCTCCATCAGCCCTGGCTCCCCCCAGAGATGTGGTGGTGGTGTCACAGCAGGCAGAACGTTGGTGGCGGCCATGTCACAGGGGGTTGGTGACACGGCCACCCAGGACGGGTATAAAAAGGGCTGTGCGGTGAGCCAGCCCAGACTGGAGGCGAGCAGGCGGCTGAGCGAGGGCTGAGGCAAGAGGGCAGGGACGAGGGCAGGGAGGGAGGGCAGGGCTGCTGGGCCCAGGCAAGGAGGCAGGGGTTGCCTGTGGCGCAACAGATGGTGGCTGCTTCTCCTTTGTCTTCCAGGGCCGGAGGCTCACACAAGGACAGCACCAGACCATGGCACACTCCTGTCCTCGGCCACACAGCCAGGGAGATTTGCGACCTTCTACAGGGATGCTGACACTAAGTTAAGGAATCAAAAATGACACCAGCTCTGGGCACCTACCTAGAGATGCAGTGGCACTGTCAGAGTGGGTGGTTGGCTGGTGGTCACCCGTGCCACCATGGGACAGGTGTCTTCCTGGCTGCTAGGGAAATGTGGCACTGACAGCCTTGGTCTGAGGCTGGCAGAGGCCTGGGCAGGGTTTGCCCATGGTGAGCCAGGCTGGCTGTCCTTTTGTTTGTTGATATTATCCTGCCTTTTAGAGCTGCAGGCCCAGACAGGGACAGGACCAGAACACGGTGCGCTCCTGTCCTTGACCACACAGCCAGAGAGATTTGTGACCTTCTGCAGGGATGCTGACACAAAGTTAAGGCATCTAGAGTCTGGCAGAGCCCCGGGCAGGGCTTGCCCATGGTGAGCCAGGCTGGCTGCCCCTTTGCTTCTTACTCTGCCTTTTAGAGCCGCAGGCCCAGACAGGGACAGGACCAGACCATGGTGCATTCCCATCCCCTCCCTCTGCAGCCACTCAGCCAGAGATTTCTGCAGCTTTCAACAAAGCCATTGACCTAAGGACAAGGAAGCACACACAGCCCCAGTCTGCACCGCGCCATGGTCCCACAGGCAGCTGGAGGCTCCCCACAGCTGTGGACAAGGGGAGCTCTGCGCCACCCGCCCTCTTTCTCTGAAACTCACCTTGAAATAAAATTTTCTGATTTGTGAGCCATTGGATGGTTCTTCTGCTTTGTGTGGTCTTTTGGGGGAAACCTCCTGGGCTTTTTCCTTATTGCCCTTATTTTCTTATATATATACTGTATATATATACACACACACACATTTTTATACACATTTATGTTTTCTGATCCCTTCAGGGGATCAATTTATGTCCAAAAGTACCAGGTTTGTTCGCACCCTTGTTTTAACTAACAGTGACCCATGTTCTTAGACAGGACAGTCCTGTGTGAGCTTTTCCTTTCTAACTTAAGCAAGAGCATAAAAAGAGATGAATATTTAACACACATATTAAGCATATGTATATTTCAATTTACTATATTAATTTCTCAAGGGAAATATTTCTGCTCCTTACACAGGCTTTTATTAAAACAACCAGTTTTCTGTATTTAAGTGCTATGAGACACGTGATTTGTCACAGAGAGGCACATGTGTCTTGGAATTACAGGTATGCATTGCAACCAAGCAAATTTTAAGTTGCCATTTTCAATCCAGGCAATTAAAAGCACTAAGCACTCTCATTAGGATTTACTATTTAAACTGGTACTGCCCAGAAAGGCAAGGATATGGAAAACATTCCAAATATCAGTAAAATCCCTCTTATTAAATTCTTGAGTATTTGTGAGAGCAGTACTCGAATATTCTTTGAATTCCAGGTTCTCCTTGCAGCACGTTTGCACTTACAATTTGCACTTACAAAATACCAGAGTGTATGACTTCTTAGTAACAAGTATTTAAATCCTCACGGGAATGGAAACTGGAATCTGTGTATCCTGCACGTCCGAGAGTAACCAAAACATGGTTTCTCTTTCTTACATACAGAGACATTTTCATTATCTCCCTCAATTACTGATGAAAAAAAAATCAGACATTCTCTAGTTCTTCTTGCTGAGCAATGCCAATACCATGAGAACAAACTGCAGATAAAAATAAAGTTTCCTATACTTTCAGTTCTGTAGTAACTGAAATAGTGTCATTCCTCAATACTCAGCTTTCTTGCCGCCATCCTTGTTATAATTCCAGGTCAATAAATACACCATGAAAAAGAATAAATTCTTGGAACCCTGGGAACACAGAGGTGGGCGGGAAGGAAATATGGCCATGTTCGAAGACCTGCATTGAAGCTTCATTGGCAATATTATTTTTAGTATCTGATAATTCTGTGTGCTGTACTTTTAAAGAATAAAAGAAATCATGTACTTTTAAATGTTTTCATAAATAATAATTTTGAAATATAATTGTCTGAAGAAGGAGAAGGTGTAACAAATTCTACACTGCACTGGTCACTTGCTTCAAATGTATAGTTTGACCACTGCAATGTTACAGTACCATTCAAGCTATATGACTGGCATAAATAGTCTTCTTGGTGCCACCTTCTCAGTCTGAGGTACTGGTGGGAAGAAACACCTCTTTTCACTCTGGTATTTTTCACCCAGCAGACAAGGTATCTGAGGGGATGTGCTCAGGCAACATGTGAATATGGGGGAAAGAGGTATTCCTTCAGGTATTCTCCATTTCGTCTGCTCATGTCCCTTTAGGAGCAATTTTTTTACTGCAGGTGGTACTGGTGGATGGCTTTCCTAAACTTTCTGAAGGTGGACTAGAGAGATCTTCAGACAAACCATTTGTTTTCAGCTGTTATTCTGACACATTGACAAAATTTGTCCAAATGACAGTTGAAAAAAGGGTGATGGCAATTCTGCTTTGAAAGCAGAGTAACTCAGCAAAATTTAACAACCGCAAGTTTTTACAGAACCAGGAAAACAATGTTTTCTTATCTCTCTAGGGGTTTTTTTACCCATTTTTCAAAGGCCTGTTGAACCCATGTGGAGATGGAAGAATTTTCTAAAGAAAAGCTACAAGATACTGTAAAATGATAGAACTTCTAGGGCAGCCTAAAAGGAGGGGTCACTAACAGATCTTCCATCCTAAAATACACATTGGACTCTGTATACAGACCCTACCCAGAAAAGTACCTACTTGACATATCATGGACCAAATCATATCCCAGTTATCTGTCAGTCCTGGATATTAATATGTTCAGGATATATTAAGAAAGTTGCAGGAGCTGCTGATAAGGCTATATATGTTGCTGAAATGTGCGTACCATCAGAATTTATTAAAATAAAAAAAAGGTGTTTCATTTCAAATTGGCCCTACAAAGTGAAAGACACCTTTTGGTAAAGGTGGATCAGGTTTTAGTGCTACTCATTATCAAACTTGCTTTTGAATTTCTTTATTTCCAGGTTTGTTTTCAGTTTGTGCTTCTTGTATGCACTTGAGGTGATGACTCTGAAGGATCTGCTGATTAACGTTTGTTACCATGGAAACAAACAGTTTAACCTGTTCAGTATATTCAGAAAACGTTTCGGATGTATGAATAATCACCCTGCTTTCAATGAAAACATATTGCTTTCTTGAACTAAAAGCTAGAAACCCTCCTTTTTTTCAGCTTAAACACTGAAGAAATGCATTAACTTCACTGCTAATATTGATTTTACAAGTAAGTTCTATAATACTACCTTTCACTTAACACCTAAGAAATAATGAATAACTATCCATTTTAATATCCCTATAATCTGTCAAAATATAAAATTTCCTTTAATATAATGAAAAAGAAAAAGCCCACTAACTCATCACAGCAAAATACGTTCCAATGATTAAATCCATTTGTAACAGATTTTAACATTAACAAATGTGGCTGCAATTTACAATAATTATTTTGCATATATAGAAGCAGACACACAGAGATATATATGTATGTATATTTATACACACATGCATTTATAAAATACATTTAATCTTAAAACTATGTTTCAGTTAACTTAAAAGTCAAAAGATTTTGAGGATACTTTTCTTTTGACAGGTAAGTTCAGGCAGGTACACGTGCCCCAAGGTATGTGCATTGATTCTAGTCTGCTGCATGCTGGAACAGTGCAGTACATGCATGACTGACTTTACACTGTAAAGGAGATAAAGTTATTTTCTCATATTTTAAGATTTGTCCTTTCTGAATCACATATGTTTATTTGCTTATTAGACAAGATAGGACAAGTTTTTCCTGTTGCTTGAAAATGCTTTCTCTGTTCTGTGGCCTGAAACAAACATATCTGTTCTAAACTTAGTTTATACTATCTAAACTGCATGCCACATTAATCAATATTGCCCAATGTTTTTTAGCAATGAAAAAAATTTTAGTAGTTTATGTCTTTAATTTGGACTGGAAAATGCTGAATCTAAAAGATGTTGTGGAATCAGGAATTCTCATTCAACAAAAATTAGATTTGGATCTTGCACATCTTGAAGTTCATTGATTCAACACTTTCAGTTGTGAACTGGACCCTGTTCTTTATTTTCTTCTAAAAGAAGAAAATAAAAGAAAAAAAAAAAAGAAAAGAAAATATCCTTCCAAACCAAAGATGGAAGGATAAAAAGAGTCTTTATTCAGGGTTAAGTTCAATCACCTTTACTGCAGCATTTCCAAAAGTTTTTGGAACACTAAGAAAGTATAAGAGTTTGTAGTTTTATGATGCTTCAAGAGTATTCCATGAATAATTGACAATTGCTGTGCACATTCTTTAGTCGTGACTTTACACACTGATACATAGCTTGAAGAGAAGGACTGTATTGCCTTAACAGCATGTTTACACTAAGTAATTCCGTATAGTTTAAATTCAGCAGTGAGCTACAGCATAGTTCTTTTAATCTGAGATATGAGGAAACACATGCTCAATTGGGAATGCAAATTAAATGGCATAAAGTCAGTATAAGAGGATCTTTATTAGAAGCCATGTCAGGCCTCTGAGCATGTCTGCTAGGAAACCAATTAAGAAGTCGCTTCAGAACCTGTATACTTAGGCAGCTAATAAAAGTATTTTGGTTTTTTTTCTTATGGCAAACCTGGCTCCTGAATGTACGCCATATATTAGATGTTTGAATTATGCAAGTTCTCAGTCCTAATAACATAAAATATGTTTCCCCCCCTCTTATTAACGTCCTCTCACTTGTAGCAGTGGTCACTCATGAACACACATGAGCACAGGGTGCTGTAGCATTTCCTCATTAAGGAGGCCCTGACTAATAAACACAATCATTTAACACTGTCACTTATCACATACCAGTTGTAGGAAGATAACTAAAATATCCTTCCTTCAAGAGCTCTAAAAACTGAAAAAAGCCTTAACACCAAATCAAAATCAAGACATTTACTAATTTAAGTAAGTGAGTGGAATGCCCTATGATTGAGATAGTGAACTTCTTTCTGGTTTCTAAATATCAAAGATACTATCTCAAACATAAAGCTATAACAGAACTGAGAGAGGTTTAGAAAATAAGTTGCATTCAGCTGTCATAGCAGGTGTGTTCTTGCCCTCTTGGATGATGCAGAATATCCTACCTATTCTCCTGCCATGGAGTCCTGAATCCTGCCATGCCAGAAGTATGCTGGTCTTTTCTAAGTCCTGTTTCATATCTGTGCTTGTGCCATGCAGGTGCTTCAGATAATCAAGGGCTTTTAAAATGTCACTCAGGTGCCTGTTTCTGCAACTGTCTACACAGCTAGATGCACAAAGACCTGTAAGTCATGGAATAACTCTCCTAGGACTGTTTTATGCAGTCCTTGGAAGAAAGAGTTGAAGTCCCTCTCTTCCAAGTCAAGTGCTCTGTTCATTGGGGCTTATGAGTTACGGCCCTTTTTAAATTTTGTCTCTACTCAGTGGTTCTTCACTTCCTACTGCAAAATAGAAAAAGCTCAACTGCAGAGTTGGAATGTGGCCCCTATGTTTTGAGAAGACTCATGATTGCTGACCTATATCAGGTATGATTTCAGTATACCTCCTGGAAATGCCAAGGATTTAGGTGGTGGAATGTTTACCCTGAGGATCCCCATCCCATATCTCATTTTCTTAGAATGAGACAGGCATAAAATTTTCTCAGCCCTCTCAAAGTAAGGATTTAAGCATAACAGTCAAGCTTCACATCAAATTTAAACACAGTAAGCTGTCTTTTCGCCAGCTGTTTTTTTCCCAAGAAAACATGATGGAAAAATCAGGGTCAATCAGGGAGAAGATGCTTTATTGTTCCAGCTTGTACTATATTATTCATAAAGTCTGTATTATTTTGCCTTGCGGCTACCAATTTCTTCTCCTTCAGTCTCTAGACATTCATGCTGTCGAAGACCAGGATAATACACTCTGGTTCGAATCCTGAACTTTGATTTTCACCTGCACGTATCAGGTTGCCTGGGAGGAGTTATCGGTGTCTGGTGCATGGGCATGGTTTAGCCTAGTCACCGCTTACA
>VYZW01059209.1:33279-49956 GCA_013401315.1 Balaeniceps rex | reverse complement strand
ATATTTTCCCTAACCTCATTCTGAGAAATAGCTTAAGTATTTGGGATGAAACATCCAAAGGTTTTTCAGCTGCAAGCAAACACAGGTAAGGAATATATAGGCACAAATGGTAAATATATTAAGCAACTAGAAACCAGACACAATAAAATCATTGGCTTGGATTAGCCTTCATAGTTCTTTGCACTAGAACTACTGGATTTATAGTCATTTTAACAACAGTATGACAGTTTTAAGATAGACTATATTTTTTTATTCCAAGTGCACATTTTCTTAAATGTGATTTCCAACAGCAAACTATGGTTTGAATTAGTTTTGTTAACTTTTTAATGAATCTGTGCCAACTCATTAAATTATTCATACATCTTTTATTATTTCCAGCACATGCTGCTCTTCAGCCTTTCTTTGGTCGGATTCAACACGAGGGAAAACAGTGCCACAGGTAATAGAGAAACTGTCTTCTGCCAATTACTGAAGTTTTTTTCTTTTAGAAAAAGCAAAACGATTAATTTCAAGATCATTTGAAAGACGTTTACTTCTATAATTTGTAATAACTATGTCAGGTTAAATTTAATTTCATTTCATGTGTGCTGTGGGTGAAATAAGTTGACTCTGAGAGAAAGGGGATTTTTTTCCCACAGGATGGCATATGCTTATACACATTTCTTAGATACAGTCCACGGGTACAAATATGAAGCACAAATACTATCCTGTTATATTTTATCTGACTGATTTGTTTCAAAAGGCACAACATATGTCAACATAGCTCCAGCAATGGTACTATGTAATTTGACCAAAATACATTCTTTCTTCAAACAGAGAAAGATGACAAGGCAAACTCACTGAATCCTTCCCCAAAACTTCTTTGAAAACTGTCTTTGTAGTGTTTGAAATCTATAAAGGATTCTGACTCTTGGGGTGATTTTTTGTTTTCCTTCATTCCTTTTTTTTTTTTTAAGTGACTCCTGGTCAATAACTAACTTATTGACATTTCTCAATTATCTAATTAAAATGTAGTCTACCTTATAATACTTGCAAATGTGACCTTCATTTGTATATTTTTGCTAGCTACCATGTTTAATCAAATGTCACTAAGAATGCTAACCCATTTTTGTCATCGTAACTTTTAATTACATTGTTTCAGTGGAAGTGTTCAGTGTTCTAAGCTTATGAAAATACGTGCCTTCATCCTGTAAACTGGATTGTATCACTGTTGCTCCTCAATTTTTTAAACAGAAATATATTTTCTATCTTGTTCTGTGCACACACATCTGTTTCCTTTTAGACTGCTTGATGACATATTGCTTGGCAATAACCTGAGAGAGAAATGCAAGAATAGTATGAAACTGTGTTGATAAGGTGTCCATCCAAGGCATCTCCTTATGAGTACCATGATTACTATGAAAACACAGCAAAATGTCAATAAATTATGTTTTCCTGATGAAATGAGATTAAGTGTAACAAACAAACAAACAAACAACCCCCCCAGAACAAAATAAAGAAAAAAGTGGAAGCCAGCAGATTTTCTCAGGAAGTGGCTGGTGCATCTGATCCTCCTCTGCACAATTCCCACTGTGTGTGGTTTAGTTTATGTGTGAGAGATTTCATTTTAAAGATGCTATTATATCCTAATTATTACTCAAAACAACAGGCAATGCAACAACATATGGAGACAATCATCAAAACCAAACCAAAACAACCAAAAAGACTGAAACCTTCACTGGGAACCTCATTTTAAATGTCTGGAATCTGGATGTCTACATGTGAGCTAGTGAGTCTGGGTTTACTTTACAGGTAGTGAAGAACAAGAGGAACATGGCATGTCACATGATGGACATGCCCAGTAAATGGCTCCTTTTTGCCACAGGCTTTAAAAGCAAAGTAAGGCGAGTAGCTGAGATGTCAACATTTCAACTTGTTCAGATGTCCATTGTCTTAGTCCTCTTGCCATAAATCAGTCAAGCTTCATTTGTGTCTTTTCTGCTCAAAATGTCCAGTTGTTCTGCAGAGGAGTGAAGATCAAGAGATTTGAATTGTTTTCCAAAGCAGAAGCAGGGGACGATTTAGAAGCTGTAAGTTCTCAAGGAAAATATGCTGGTGGTCTTCAACAACCTCTTTCACCACAGATTTGATAGTATGGGAAAAGGAGAAAATTCATCTATTTAAGATGGTCTTTTCTTGGGGAAAAAAGAGATTTTTGCCAGGACTTTGGCCAAAATAAGTAAACCTTCCATCCATAAATTGTTCTGTTGAATTTTTCAGTAGCCCAAGGAAGATACACAGTAATTTAATTTAAAAATCCAAAATAGCCTCTCAATTTATAGAATTTGCTTTTCTCTTAGAAATCTGGTCATACAAGGCAGAAAATCTGATAACATAGAATACCATGGACAGATATGGAAAAAAAAAATAGGGTTATATTTTGTTTTCCTTTAAAGTAACAAAAGGAAAGTGCTTTGAAGACTTAAAGCATTGACTGAAAGATAGTAAAGATTATTTCCAGCTGCTATTAGCAAATGAATCAGCATCTTTGGAATATTATACTGTCAGAGCTAATTTAAATGTAATGAATTTTTATGAGGAATTATTTTTAATAACATAAAGATGCTTTTGCAGAGTTAGTCATTGTTTCCCTTCTTACTGAAAAAAACAATCTATTTTCTATCTTACTTCCACTTCATACTCATAATGCAGATGATTCAATATAAGCTCAATTATTCTCACTTTGCATCCAACATATAAAATCCACCAGATCAAGCAATCTACTTTAAAATAGAACACTTTCAGCTACAGAATGCTTACAACTTCAGTAACAACAAAAAAAAAGAGTAATAATATATTCCAATTATGGAAGAACATTCATCCAAAGTAAAGTAATTTTAAACTGAGAAAAGTTCTTTGAGATTATTGTCATATTTTTTCTATCAAAACAGTTAATATTTTCTCTTTCAAAACATGCTAATATAGTATAGAGATTACAACTACTTAGGGTATGTTTCTGCTATAGCATTGACTTCAAACACAGGGATTGTGTTCAGTAAGTGCTCTGCACCTTTTTCAAATTCACTGAAGTCATGTAATGAAAAGTGTTTTTCAGATGTAAAAAGTATAAAACTCTTCTTTGAAAACTCTTCTCATGAACTTATTGAAGGAAAATTTAACTCCAAATGATGTCAACAAAACTTTATGATTCAGCATATTCCATCTATCTCAATATTTATTACTTCTGTTTGTGTACTCTTTAAGACTATAGATGTGTCTGACACTTTACCAACGTGTGAAATTTTTCTGCCTGTTTGTCTAATAAAAAGGAGTCTCAGTCTTTTGTCTGAAAAATAACACTTAGAGCAGACAGTGTAGATAGCTGAGGGCATCACCACTCTCATGCTACCCAAGAAAGAGTATGTAGAAATCAGCTGCTTCTACATATCTTGTGATCTTTGGTCTGAAGAAGTAGTGCCACTTACTAGGTGTAATATGTAGGCATATATGAAGAAGTGCCCTACGACTCCTAAGTGGTTTTTGTTTGTCAATTTTTAGATATATTTTACTGTTCTACTTCTTCAGGTACTTTTCATACAATATTTTTCAGCTCAAGTGTGATATGTATTCTCTAGCAGGAAAGTACGGAGCATTACTAATATGAGATCCATAGATTAACCTACACTGCATACTTTTGATTGAAATCTTAACTTATTTTCCCCATGGCTGATGATCATCAGAGTGAGCTGTCAATTCTGAATGTGAAGGGAGAACCAAGTACCAAAGGTCAACTATTTCAGCACAAATCAATTAAAGTAATTAGATGGCTAGAAATCCTTATTTATAGCCCTTCCTTCCTACAGTGATATGCATATCAATGTTAGGTGGACAATAATAGATCAATGCACAGCAAAGGAGAAATTTGTAATTTACATTGTTAATATAAAACGCTTGATTAAATTATTAATATCATTATGAAAACTGAAGCAGTCAAATTCTTAATAGCCAGTGTGTGAAGGAAACTACCTGATGATTTTCTTGGCAATGGAAATGTGTTTACATTTGTAAAACCACTTTTTTTTAAGAGATCAAATAGCTACTTGGCCAGAAAAACATAATTTAGGATGTTGCTCACTTTTCAGAAAGGTTTTGAAACACATCCTGAACTAACTTAAAAATAGCAGTTTGTCTGCTGCTGCTCTGGTACTGCCTTAAAACTACCAGATGTTGCTTTCAAAAGCCACATTTGTGCTTTCTCCTATGTCCTTCAAAAAAGGGATTAGCTTCCCATAAACATCTTCATTGATATCTTATCATATTCCCCCAAAACTTGCTTTTTTTGGTGATGCCAGTGCATCCAGGCCAGCTGGATAGCTGGTGTGAGAGTTGTTAATGCTTCGTATTTTCTTGTGTGCTCATCAGACTTCTTCTTTGGTCTGTTTTACACAGTAACCTTGCTAGCGGGGACAATGTCTCTTCGCTTGCACTTTTACCTGTCAGTAAAACAGGACCCCCTGCAACCATGGATCATATCCCAGCAGAAGCAGCAGTGACTCCAGACTGGTGTCCTATGGTGTCACTGGGGCAGTGACTGAGCTGAAACGGGGCTCTGGGCCGCCGGCAGGGTGGGGGAAAACAACAGGGTCGCTCAAGCCTAGCAGAGCCCTGAGGGCCCTGACATCAGCCTCCCTTCCCAGCAAGGAGTCCCTCACGCCCTGTGGAGACCCCAGCAAAGATACGCTGTGGAGCGGTTTAGTTGCTGTGGGTTGTTGGCACAGGTCTATTTTAAGGGACACAGAGCCAGAGCAAACGACAGGGACTGATACAGGGACATGGCACAAGAGGCTTGGGATTGTGGTGTGGGATTCAGGCCACCCATGAGTAGTCCCGCCAGGCTGGGGTTGAAGATTGGGCAGCTAGGTCCAAGCCTGACCCACAACTCCTGTGGTTTGTATGTTATAAACAGAAGCACCTATCTTCAAACCTATGGGGATGGAAGAAACTGAAAGTTAAGAGAAATTAGCCACTTGTTTAAGAGAAACTGCTGGAAATAATTCTAAGAGCATATTATTACTTCTTATACATCATAACAAGTGTAGACATCTTTTCATCTTTGGATGAAAGAATTTGTGGCATTTTTATCAAAGTATGGAAGTACCATGAACAATAAAGTCGTAAGGGTTTCCTGAAGTAATGAAAGATGAATATAGTTTTCTGAGAAGAGATCACGTATTAATGACAGAAAAACTGGAATTTGACAGGTTTATGTAATCTGAAAATTAAGATTAGTTTGGAGCGGTAACAGCTCTACAGTGTATGACTTGTTTAAAGAATTTTGCAAAATTTCCTTTTTTTATAAGGGAATGTCCACAGTTTGGAAGCTGTGCAAGTAAACAGAGATCAAATTAACATTCAATGCAATGAGTACAAGAGCAAGAAATTCTAACAGTGCTTAATTAAAATAATAAAATAATCCACCAAAAGTTTTTCAATTAACATTTAGTTTTTGTGAAGGATCAATTTTACTTTGACATAGAAATTTGTGGATAAGCTTTTGATTAGCACAAAGACATTTAGGATTCACAGGTAAAGTAAAGCTTTCTTTAAATTGCAAAGTTAATTAAAGGTTACCTTGGATAATGTAAGTTTTTCTGTTCCCTGTGATACACATTCTTACATATCAACCCAATTATGTGTGTTTATGTGTCCAGTGGAAGCAAACAGTCTTTCATCCCCTTTAAAATATCTATCTCCTGGCTCAAAGCATTTATTTATTTTTGAGGCAGCTAATGTTTTCTTCCCTACCCTTGGGTCCTTCTCTAGTTCTCTGCGGTTTGCTTTAGTGTTCGCTAAATATTTTACAGTGCACTCTCCACCTTGGCTTGCATCTTTGTGACCTTTATGTGGCTTAGTCTTCCCTTAGGAATCCTATGAATTAATCACTGGATGTATTGTCAGTGTAAACAGCTATTGCTAACAATTAAACAAACCTTACACACAGTGAAATTCATTCTGGTGCTCTGGACAAATACACTGGCAAAGTACTACTTAAGCATTTTTGAGTATTTAAAGAGGCGCATAGGTCTACAGACTGTTAAGGAGGTAAGATTTTATGTTGCTTCTGAAGCATTTTCAAAAATAAAAAGCAAATTAAAACAAAAAACCCACCAACTTGTTATGATGGACATTATTCCACTGTCCTCCTGCATGGAAATGACAGTTCTATGAAAAGATACATGCCGGAGCTTGTCTCTTGTCTTCTTTGTCTGAGATGTACTAATAGAGGTGAATACACAAACCTTTCAAAATATCCAAAATTCTTCTAGTCTTTGCAGTGAAATAAATTAGAGTGCACTGTGCAGGGATTTGTATTCACATAGGGTAAATCCATAACACAAACATGTCTGCACACTATTTTCCTAAATTGGAAATAACTTTGTTGTACTAAACCCTTAATATTCCACAGTCTTTTCAGGTGTTTCTTAATTCTCCTCTGTGTTCATATTGGTTGTTTTTAACCACAGGATCTGGTGCCTGCTTGTGTGCATTTCTAACTATAAGCCTATTCTGGTGGTGAGCCTGGCACCCTCAATGAAATATTTGCAAATTCAAAGGAAAGCCATTGAGACAGACTAGCAGCTCCTTGAAGGACGCAGACTTGAGCTGTTCATATAGTCCTTTATAATGGAAAAAAGAGAAACTGTACAGCTGATCTCCAACAAAGTGTGAATTATTTAAAAATAACAGGAGTACTGAGATAATTTCCTAACACAACTGTTTTGTTACCCAGACAAAGCAAAGAGTGCAGTTTAATAAGGAGCTACCTAGTTGTTTACTAAACTTTAGAAACATGATGATTTTAATTTTCAAGTTCATGGATTTGGGACAAAAAAATCAGATTATCAAGTTTATCTCACTTAGAACTTCAGAAAACTAGTCCTAAATAGTGCTTCCATCAAATGCTGGTAGAAGCTACAGCCTGAAAAGACCTAACTTTGGCAAAATGATGCCATATAAAGGTAAAAAAAAGGACTTTTAAGTTATGACAAGATGAAATATTAAGGCAATATTTATGGTTCTGTTCGCATGCAGAGAGATAACTTTTGAAGTTCGATTAATTACTACAGGTAAGAGCAGAAAATCGACTATAAACTCAAAATAATATTTTAAAATATTTGATAAGATTTTTAAAAGAATATAGATGTCCACAATTTAGTCTCACTTTCAAAAAATTATTTAAGCACACAGAGTTTCATCTTAAAGTGCTGCTGTATACAGTGGGTTTGGGACTCAGGAAATTTCTCCATCCCAGTCCCCTGGAGCCAGGCTTCTGTTGCCCTGTGACACCAGGTACAGGCACTAGCAAGGCTGAGCATTTATCCCCAGTACAGAAGAACATGCACGTGCAAACTACACAGTCAATGCTGGACTTGAGTGCATCAACACAAACAGGGCAGTGCCTTTACGGGCAGCACATACACACCAGCAGAACAGATGTTACCCTCACCTAGGAAAACAGTTTGGAACAGGATTTAATGGGAAGGCAATATAGAATGAGACAAGCAGGGGCAGGGCATGGCAAGATGAGTGTGCTGACCAGCAGTTTATCTGTACCCAGCTGCCCCTTTTATCACAGAATCACAGAATGGTTGAGGTTGGAAGGGACCTCTGGAGGTCATCTGGTCCAACTCCCCTGCTACAGCAGGGCCATCTAGAGCTGGTTGCCAGGACCATGTCCAGGAGGCTTGTCAATGTCTCCAAGCAGGGAGACTCTGGGGAACCTGTCCTTGGTAACCCTCACAGTAAAAAACGTGCTTCCTGATGTTCAGAGGGAACCTCCTGTGGTTCAGTTTATGCCAATTGCTTCTGGTCCCGTCACTGGGCACCACTGAAAAGAGCCTGGCTCTGTCCTTTTTGCACCCTCCAGGTGTTTACAGATAGTGATAAGATTCCTCCTGAACCTTCCCTTCTCCAGGCGAAACAGTCCCAGCTCTCTCAGACTTTCCTCACAGGAGAGATGTCCCAGACCCGTCATCATCTTTGTGGCCCTTCATAGGCCCTTCTCTCCAATATGTCCATGTCTCTCTTGTACTGGGGAGCCCAGAACTGGACACAGGACTCCAGGTGTGGCCTCACCAGTGCCGAGTAGAGGGAAGGATCACCTCCCTCGACCTGCTGGCAATGCTTTGTCTAGTGCAGCCTGGGATACCATTGGCCTTCCTTGTGGTTAGGGCCCATTGCTGGCTCATGTTCAACCTGGTGTCCTCCAGGACCCCTAGGTCCTTTTCTTCCAAGCTGCTTTCCAGCCTGGTGCCCCCCAGCATAGAGGCTAATTGTACCTTGACTGGAAGTCTGCATTTCTCAGGTCTTCTGAGAATTCAGTAAGAACATTCAGATAGATATTAAAACTTAATCCTGGAATAAACACATGTATACAGAATACTTTGCTGTCAAAGGTCAAAAGCATCAGTCTTTTGTGTAATGGGAGTTAACATAGGGCACAAAGGAGTTTTTCACCATGGTAGTAATATCAATTAATATTTAGAAGCTTAATTAGCTGCTTAATTAATATTAGCTGCTTTCCGGCTGGGTGACCCCCAACATATACTGGTGCCTGGGGTTGTTCCTCGCCAAGTGCAGGACTTTACACTTTCCCTTGTTGAGGTTCTTGTCAGCCCATTTCTCCAGCCTGTTGAGGTCCCTCTGTATGGCATCATGACACTCTGGCATTATCAGCCACTCCTCCTGGTTTTGTGTCATCTGCAAACTTGCTGAAGGTACACTCTGCCCTACCATCCAGTTCATTAAGGAAGATGTAAAACAGGACTGGAACCAATATTGATCCCTGGGGTACACCGCTAGTTACTGGCCTCTAACTAGAATTTGTGCTTCTGATCACCACCCTCTGGGCCTGGTCATTCAGCCAGTTTTCAACCCACCTCACTGTCTGCTTATCCAGCTCATACATCAACAGCTTCTCCAGGAGGATCTTATGGGACACAGTGTCAAAGTCTTCCTGAAGTCCAGGTAGACAATAGTCACCTCTGTCTTCTCATCTACCAGCCATGATCCCTGGCATTATCTCCTGTCCTCTCTATTTCCCCAGGTTTGTTCCTCTCTGACCTACCTCCATCCCTTCCTTTCTCTGCATTTGGCCCATCTCAGAAACATCTTGGAACAGCTGTATCATCAATCCCGCTCAAACATCCCATAGGTTTGCTGTTTCCCATGAGACCCGTGATGATCTTGTTTTGCTCCTTATCAGTTACAGTGTTCTGGCTGAGCCTCTCCATGGATACACCTGGGAGGTTCCTCCAGTGGCCCATCAGTCAATGACTTGAGAGCTTGGGTCTTTGACATTGCTTCTGTCATCTCCTCTTCATTAAGGTTTGTGTATCTAGGTGTTTAATTTTATACTTTTCCTGCCTCTTGTCCTAGTGTTTTAAGGATAGACTAGATGATAGCCTTACATTCCACGTGTCATTACAGCTCATGTAAGTGCAGTGTATTTCCCTGGAAAGCATCTGAGAGTAATAGCCCAACCAATGTTTTTCTGATTCCTTTTCTGGATGGGTTTCTCTTCTTCATTCACTATAGTGGAGCCTAGGGAGACTAGGCTTCCTAAATGTAGCCTTTGGGAATATTGCCTTTATTCTCCGTGAAAGTCAATGGTACATATGTACCTCAATCAGGTTTAGAAGTTGGACTTAGATCAGTCTCAGGCTATTTATAATCATTTCACCTTTCCAATAACTTTCAGAAAACTGAAGGATCCATTTTATAGGTGTCATAAATGTCAATATCATATAGGTGCTATATATATTTATGGTAATTTATCATTATTATTTTTATTAAATATATATATAGACAGTATAAAGAGGTTAGCCTCTTTGATCAAACTGGACCAGGTATTGTATAGATTTCCAGTGACTGAGAATAATAGTTAACAGATGAGAAGGCAAATATTAAATAAGTTACACCAAAAAGTTGGCAGATTATAACTGCTTTACATGTTATGTATAAAACGAAAAGATCTCAGTATTACAAATAGACCTCACAATTTTATCCTACAGGGTGTTTGAAGGAGAATGGAGGTCTGAAGTCTCAAATAAAGACTCACAGTCAAAATGATTTGACAATCAATATCATAATGCAGCCCAATAAAATGCCCTGTAACATCATCTCATCCAGCAGTGGGCAGTCACATGCCTCTTTGTAGACTAGTCAATGACTTATTTACAGCCCCAAAGAAATTATCCAGAGTGCTTTGCCTAGTCTTTTCATAAAGTCATTGAGAAGAATTCCTACTAGGAATTAACAAGAAGAAATACATGATATAATAATTATAAAGCTAGAACCAAAACATGTTCTCTTATTACTAACAGCAACAACAAGTCTAAAGAGAAAATTATGCCAGCAAGCAAGTCTATTATAAATTTTCACACAGGATTCTAATAAAATGTATAAATGCATTAGAGCCATCTATGTGGGAAACAAATCATCTGCAAGCATTGGCACTCTAACAGATGTAATGAGATTACAGTTGGAACCAGCACTGAAACACCATGACAAACTTAGTCCCCATATGTACATCAAGTGAATAAGCAATGAAAACATAAAATACAGCAGAGAAAAATCAGCACAATTGATTTTAGAAGTCACCACAAAGGACTTTTCTAAGGCAATCAGAAACATCTATTACATTTCAAAGTAGCATTAGTTTGCCAAGCACTTAGGGGAGTACACATGGGCAACAATAAGAAAAGACTTGTCATGTCTTGAATTGTTTTGGCTTTATTGCTGATTTTCATTTCAAAAAGTAGTTGCCATTTTATAGACATGGAATATAGCAGGAATTTTTAAGTAAGGAAGGTTTTGGAATTAATCAAGGCTATCTAAAATGTAGATACCTTTCCAGGAGAATTTATAATAGTTCTTTTTGCTACAATGTAATTTAGTGCTGTCATATAAGTAAATTTTTAAGTATGAATAGCACAGAACAGAAAGATTTATTCTAAGTCATCTAGTTGGTATAAGAACTTCACTGTAAACACAGTTAGTGTGACTGTTTTGAAGCCCGAGGTTATAGCTTTCATTTCAAAAACCTCTCTAGAAAGAAAAGATATTGAATCAATAAGCTTTGTCATTTCAAGGGAATTTGCATTCCGCGGGTTTTATGTTCCCATCTATGGTTTTGCATTACTAAATGACAATGGATGTCAATCATGATAATAGAGAAAATATCTTTGCTTACCTGAAATTTCCCTTACTTTGAAATAATAAAGTCCATAGAACTGTTCTTCTGGGAGGTTTCAGCCAGTGTAGCACAGAGTCAGACAAGACCTATCAGTCACCAGTAGGAAGCACATATTTTGGGATACATTTCCAGGCACATGGCTTCCAGAGCCAAAATATTTCTACCCAATTTGGATGGAAAATAACTTGAGGGAAAAAGGCTACAATATCTACTACCAAAATATATGGGAAATTCAACTTTGCAATAACATACCAAAATTTTTTATGTCAGTGGCCCTCTCTATTTGTCTCCAAAGCAGGTTGGATTTGTGGACCTCATTAGTCAAGAAAGTCAACTTCATGTAATTCTATTTTATTTGCCTTCAGACTGGAGTACACAGATCTGTGGCAATGGAGCCTCCACCATATTGCACACACTGGTCACTTAGTACTCCATTCTGACACTTTGGCCTTCTAATTTTAGAAAGAAAAAAATATGTTTCTATTACATACTTCTTGCATGTGTGTAATTGAGAATTGGTGTTGTCTTCTAAACAAAGATTTCTGTTTTGAGCCCTTTGAACATTTACACAGCCCATAGATAAATTTCAGAAATGTCACCATTGCTCTGTGTATTCAGATTTCAAAATTTTGCAAACTCTCCTAGAACAAAGTTTTAATTCAAAGGTCAAGCAATGTTTTAAATTACTAAGTTGGCTTGTGTAAGACATACAGAGACTTCCTAGGCATACTTTAAAAATGTTATTCCTGTCTCAAGGAAGTTTACATTTTTGACAGTTACTGTTTTAATATTTGATCTTAAACTTTATTTGAGCTGCCCTCCTATCCTACAGGGAAATATCATAAAGGACATCTGGAAGGATTAGAGTATATTTTCGACCTGGTCTCTTTTGTATTAATTTCAGATCCCTTCCGTATAAATGAGCAGAGCTAGGTACTGAAGATTATTTCCCTACAGCCTTCCATGAAGATGAACAACAAAACCATTGGAATTTTATTATTAATTTGTTTACATTTTTATAATCTCCTCTAGAGGGAGTGAACTTGAGCAGAAAAATGGCTCTAAATTATTTTAGAGTGCGTGTCCCTCTCATTGTTCCCAAGGCTGAACTTTTTTGTCTCCTTTCTTCCAATTTAGCACCAACAGTTGCTCTCAAAGGAGGAAGGGGCTTCCCAAAAGCACTGATCCTTGTTGCTGTATGGGATCTGTGTGGATCAAATATTTCTATGCTTCTGCTTTTAGCTGTCAGTATGGAATACAAATTGAGTTTCTGAAAGCGAAAGCAAAAGCAAGTGACAGCAGGGAAGGGCTGTTTCTTTCAAAAGTCTGTTGAGAACAACTGATGATGGATTTCTCCATTCTCCGTTCTTTGTCTTCTGTCAGTGAGCTTCTGGGAAGCAGAAAGTTAGTGAGAATAGGCTGATGTTGTGGGCAGCAGAATCAAGGCGGTTCATCCATTTCATGTGCTGTTTAATGAGATGTACATTTACCCAAATTTTGCAATCTCCATTACTACTTCAAAGGAAAAAGCAAGAAGGCCCTCTGAAACTGAAAATTATTCTTGACTCTACCTAAGTTCTGAGGTTTGAAAATTCAGCTTTTTAAAATAAGAGAGTTTCTTACAGTTATGCTAATTATTAGCCAATGGAACCACATTTGAAGGCAAATCCTCTGCAGAAAGTGTGGAATTTTGAACTCCAGTATACCTTTCATTTTTTTTATCCACATACATTCCCCATAGATGACTGACAAGGAACAGCATTGGAACCAGGAAAAGAAAGAGAATAAATAAACACAGGAGAGGAGCTGTCAAATTTCAGCTTATAGAAGATACAGAGACTTAAGAAGAAAATGAAAGTGAGTCAGTTGTGTCTCTTCCCTCTGCTCTTCACAATCGTTTTATTCCTGCCAATGACGTAGAGCAGAAGAGAATATGGAAGATGCAAAGAAAACCACAAAGTCTGATATAGTGAAACCAGAGAAGTTAAAAGAATCTCAGTACATTGCTGATAGAAGCAATAAGGATTAAAATCTGCCTGGTTCCATTTGTAATTTTGCTATCCCTGGTAACAACAGAAACAGGAAAAAAACACAGTCACCAGCATAATATTCCTGGAGCTGGTAAAGCATAATGTAGACATGATTGCACCCAGACCAAAAATAAAGGTGAGATGAAGAATTCTAAAAAGGATGAAAACTCTAAACCAGCAGGTACACTGCATGGTACTTGGCCAAAACACCTGTTTTTTTGTAGAATCAGAACTTCCCATTACGTTATTGATGAGCACTCACTAACACAGCAAAAACAAATATCATCTGCTGCTATTACTTTAACCTCTAAAAAGAGATGGTTCAGACTAAAAAAATAGCACCAATTCTCTTGTGCTTAGTCATTTAAAACTTTGCTTGACCTTTGAGTGAAAACCTTGCTCTAGGAGAGTTTGCAAAATTTTGAAATCTGAATACACACAGCAATGGTGACAATTCTGAAATTTACCTATGGGCTGTGTAAATGTTCAAAGGGCTCAAAACAGAAATCTCTGTCTGTTTAGAAGGCAACACCAATTCTTCAGTATAGAGATTGCAGAGGAAAAGAAAGGTCTCTTATTTATGTACTCTGCTATGTTTGTAGTAGGATTTTCCATCACTTTCTTAGGCAATTCTCTCTGCAAAGATTTCTGCACCAGGTTATTTATACAGTTACACTGAGATAGCTGTGCTTGTGGCCACCACATGGCTACTGAGTTGATTGAGAACACAAATGATCAATGTTAACCTTTACTATCTCTTGGAACTTTTGTGGAGCCTATAGAATAAAACTCTGTTCACCTCTTCACTTCTTGCCCAGCTATCTCCTTTCTCCACACCTAACCACTATATGTGAAACCCCGTGGCAGGGGAGTTGAAACTAGATGATCTTTAAAGGTCCTTCCCAACCCAAACCATGCTATGACTCTAGAAGCAGACGATGGTCAAAGAAGATTAAAGGATTTCTGATCAGATGGGCAGATCCCAAAGAAAAATCACACATGACACTATTGACTGTGTCAGACTTCCAGAAGAACCAATAATCAGTGCTAATTTTGCTGGAGATGTTGGCATATATACTAGTGTCTTCTAGAGACGGCACTGATCCCAGACAAAAACTGAGGGCCAGGATGACATGGAGGGAGTCTATAGAAAGCCATCCCATTTTTAACAGAAGTTATTTGAAGGTATCAATTAATTGCTCTGAAATAACAAACTTTAGGTTCATTAATGCCAGTTGATAACTCTTCAAGCTTGCATGGGGTATGGGAAAAACTTTCTGCTAAAAGGACAGGCATAACTAAAATCTTTACACTGCTAGTGTCAGTTTATTCTAGCTTCAGTTTCCATAGCTATAGGAAAAGAGATTTTTTTTTTTTTTACTGTTCAAATGCAATCAAAGATTGCCTTCTACAATTATGTCGTAGGTCTTCAGTTCTATCTGTAGTAATCCAGATTGCTCATGGTTTAGTAAGTTATGTGTTTGTCAGTAGTACCAATGTTTGTGAAGTGTAACGGCCCAATAGATCACAGGACTTTTTTTTTTCATTTCCTCTGCACTGTTCCTGCAAGTCGGGTTTTAGATGCTGTAAAGAGAATGTTGAGAACTTGCTGTGGCAATAAAGGTTCACGCTTGAAAAGATAAAATTACAAAAAAATAGTTTGAAGTAAATAAATCTTAAAACTTTCCCTTTCAGGGTATGAACTGTAGCAGGTACACCTGTCATCACGTAAGGAGCTGTTCATAAAAAACTGAGGTCAACTTTTCTGTGGAAAATGTTCCTAAGAAAAGGATATAACAGATTCCATCTAGAAGAAAAAGGTTTCCTTTTGTATCATATTACTCAGTGCTCCACTAATAGTTCACACCTTTTTGCTGTTTTTTTTTTTTGTTTTCTTTAAAAATATTGTTCTATCAGAAAATATCTATTATCAAAGTGAAAAAAAATTGCAAGAACATATCAATTTGGACAGATGTTTTACTGAAATAACTTCTTAAATACCGATATGATCAGAGAGTGGAAAGCACCCTAGAATACCCAGAAGCTTAACTATATATGGCATTCACATAAGATGTGGGAGATACATATTCATGCCCCTGTTCTTTTCAATTTTCAGATAAATATTTACTAGGCATAAAAGAAAGACTGATTCTAGAAGTCAACAGTGAGAGCATTCCCTTGTGCTGTAAAAGTCACTGGTTAAAGGCCCTGCTCCAATTTGTATTTTGATAAATACATTTTTGTTAAATACATTTGTTAATTCCACCAGAGGTGGAAGAGGTAATGGGAACATCAAGATTACCGAGAGTCCACTTGTAAACCCTGGTGTTTAGAAAACTCGTCTGTGATTGGCAAGATCGAGGATCAGACTCCGCAAAAGCATAAACTGAATCTGAGTGGCACGTCCTCAATATGCATTTTAAACACTAAGTTACCAAATATTCCCTTTTGGTTTTTTTCTCAGATTGCTTTTCTTAGACACAGTCAGGCAGTGCATGTCCTCATTTTAATATTAAAATATCTAAGAAATGCTTAATTCTGTTCATTCTAAAATGAGGACCTCTAAAAGCATTTATTCCACTCAGACACTTACTTTAAGATGAAAATAATCATATCTCAAACAACTACTGTCCATGTTAAGAAAAAAATCCTGTGGTACAGGATTTTGTAGAGGGTGGTAGAGGTTATTGAATCCACAGCCACTGAGTACTAACTTAGTGTTTACCCAAACTCTACCTTCCTTTTGGAGAAGAGACTTCCACCTTGTGGGAGTGATGCGTACATGCTGTGAAACTCTGAACCTCTTCAGAGTTTTCCGAATATAATAATTTTTTTTCTGCCTGCATGTAATAGGCTGCTGGGTTATGGCACTGCTCTGGAAGGGGCTCTTTCATGCCAGCGTGTTTCTGACTCTCATGGGTTGATAAGGTTCCCTGCAGGGCAAAGAGGAATCTCCAACCACCAAGGAACAAAAGCAGCCACCAAGGACCAGAAATTTTTCTCAGCCTTAAAGATAAGCTGCAGGCATTTGAAACATGCTGTCGTAAAGCAACGTGTTGAAAACTCTAGTTAGGTATTAAAGATATTTTATTTAAGCAGCATAGATAAATGAAACTATAATGTAAATAAGCAAATATTCATCTCACATAAAGAATACTACTGACTATATCTTTCTGAATTTTGATCTTATACACATATGTAAATACCTTAAATATATGGTTTTGTGAGATAATGACAATTGTCGTGGTTTAGCCCCAGTCGGCAACCAAGCACCACACAGCCGCTCGCTCACCCTCCCCCTCCCCGGTGGGATGGGGGAGAGAATCGGAAGGGCAAGAGTAAGAAAACCCACGGGTTGAGATAAGAACAGTTTAATAATTAAAAAAAAAATAGTAAAAATAATAATAATAA
>VYZW01059209.1:0-33191 GCA_013401315.1 Balaeniceps rex | reverse complement strand
ATCACTTGTTTTCTTTTCCCTGGGTTTTGTTTGTCTCTCTCGTTCTCCTTTTCATTACAATTATTATTATTATTATTATTATTATTATTATTACTACTACTACTACTATTGCTATTCCTATTATTATTATTATTATTATTATTTTATTTCAATTATTAAACTGTTCTTATCTCAACCCACGAGTTTTCTTACTCTTGCCCTTCGATTCTCTCCCCCATCCCACCGCGGGGGGGGAGGGTGAGCGAGCGGCTGTGTGGTGCTTAGTTGCTGACTGGGGCTAAACCATGACAATAGCACTATATCAGCTACTAGGAGGTAAATTAACTCTATCCCAGCCAAAACAAGGACAGAAGGCCAAGTAATAGTGTTTGTTGATGCAAATGCAAATCCTTTTTAAACTCAGTGAAACAAAGCCTGGCTGTCCCTGAACCACCCCTGTTACAGCTGTTTAGGGTGAGTCCACTCTTTCTTATGCAAAGGACAGCAGTCTTCACTCAGCTTAGTGCCTCATGATCTTGTAGGATCTTTGTGTCTGTTGCAGAGACCTTCCAGCCACACGGTCCTTTTCTGCCCTACTAGGTTCCTCTTACACTGAAATGGTCCTTCTAACATCAGCTGAATTAGCATTATAACAAATTGCTCCTCCTAACTCTTAATCGTTAGAGTTAACCGACTCCAGAGCCGGTCCAGAATAAAATTTGGTAATATGCTAAATTTTAAAGAAACACTTATATGTAAAGTTAAGTTTAATAGAAAAGAATGTCCTAGACCAAGGCCAGAGGGCTCATTATTTTATAGATATGAATCATAAGGCACTACATTAAATAATAAATGGATGATGGGTTGCATTTTTTAACAGTATAAATAGACAATAATCCATTAATCCAGTAATCCAATGCTGCACTCAACAGCATTTATTTACACCAAGGTAAAATATATTTTTATAGCTTTTGTGACTTTCAATTATTTAATTTAGTAAACTTTTTCTCTGTTTTAGCAGTATTGTTATTAGTAATTTATATTAGAAAGACCTATACTCCAAGTTTAGCTCCAGCCTAGACCATACACTCTTGTCTGCCTATATAAATACTTAATGAGGAAAATTCACTGAAACACCAGGTAAAAACTCTGTGAATTACTTCTTTCCCTCTTCACAGTGGATCAGTAAAACTACTTGGAAAGATTGATGTCTGCTTATAAGAAGTAGACATAAAGGAAAATAAATGAAAGAGTGAATAGAAAATTGAGCTGACTGTTCAAACTCCCGTGTTTTACTTGTAAGTGCTTTCTTCTCTGGGTACCACAGTAAAAAGTACAACACAAATACCCAGAGACAGAAGATGGATCACATATCTAGATTAACCAAGAAAGCAGATCTGGGATAATAGGCCTTGTGGAAGTACAGTGGTTCTATGTATAATAATGTGTTGTTAAAATGCAATTCCTTCTTCTGGTAACTTTTACATTGCAAATTTTGAGTTTGCAGCTGGACAGGCTGCTGAAGACCACACCTGTACTGTCTGCTAGTGAGTCCCTTGTGAAAGATATTTGTAGTTGATTCCATATTCAACATTTTGAAACTAATAACCAGGATTAAAGATGTCAAAGAGATTTTTAAAGGCTTTTAGGAGATGGCATGCTACTGCTATTTATATATTTGCAGACCCCCCCCATCCCATATACCATCAAAATATCTGTGTATGATTTAATATAGTACACATTTTATAAATGTTAAGACCAAGGGAAATCTTGATCACTCTTTGGCCTGACTTCCTATATAATTTCCACCAATGTTCTTCATTGAACGAGTCCTACTTGAGCTCCTGAACATCACACAAAACAAATCCAAAACATACTCAAAAGTTTTCATTGTTTTCATCTCACTGTTCAACTTTTACATATTTCTACAGTTTCAGCTCCCAACAAGTAATTCTTATTATGGATATATCTAGTAAACTAAAGTGCCCTTCCACTACTGGAAAATGTTCCAGTATACCTGTATATCGATAATATTCAAGCATTTTTTATACTTTACTTTAGAGCAAAATTTTGGAGTTTTTTATTTATTATTCTCAAATAAGAATGTTATACAGACAAGAGGGTTTTTTATAAACATTTTCTTTGATAACAGAAACTTCCCTTAAAAATTTTCTTCATATTCACATTTCAAAAGCATTTTTAATTGTAAAAATATTAGCAGAATGCATAGTGTACTAATTTAAAACTACTATATGGGTATATATAATTGTGAGAAAGCAGGACAGATCTGCAATCTCTTCCACTTTGGACTTCGCTATGAGTTTGTGATTGTCCCCAATGCAGAAAAGCCCACATACTACTTTATTCACTGTCAAAGAGCCCAAACCAGTCTTTTGTTGCACTTTTGCAATAACTGGTGCAATTAGGATTGCTGAAAGTGGATGTTTATTTGAGAATATACACTCCATGAATGTGGGGTCCTGAAGGGAGTGCTTCAGGCTAACTGAGAGAAGGTGTAGAGGTTCAGCAAGGTGTAAAAACTAAGCCAGAGAACCTTTAGAAAAAGTGTGGTGCAGCTGCTACCTTACTGAAGTAGCAGACGATAAGAGAATAATGGTCTGAACAGGATTTGGAAGTAGAAAGANTTTTAATATACATTCTTTGACTCAACGAGGATATCAGAGTGTATTTACAGTGTTCTTAACATAAGTGCAAGTCATTCCTATGTATGTTTATAGTGTAGAAGACGGTGCAGAATTAACTGAAGACAATGTTAGAGGCAAGAATCTGAAGGACTTGCTAAGGTCTTTGGTTAAGTATTAAGAGGTATTGCATTTGCGTTTTGTACAGCAAAAGGATTTGCTCTGTGTAGAGAGACAACAGTCAACAGCAGGGAATGGCATCCCCAGAGAGAACGCTGAGAGGCAAACTAGAACAAGAAAAACATTCATTTCCCTTGCCTCCATCTTCTTCTTAGTTTCCTTCTGCACCTGTGGCCTAACAGTCATTCACATTCACTGGTGCAGGTCATGGGCTGCAAGCTCCCCAAACTCCCCAGAAATGCCTGAACCCTGCTGATTTACACAGGCAAATTTTTTTTTTATTAGTATTATTATTATTTTCATGTCGCCCTACTCATTAAGCTAGGAACCTCATGACTCTCATAGACGTCAAATTTTTACAACAGCAAGATCAATGAAAAATGAAGCAACAAGAAAAGGCAATCACAGAGTCAACCACTTTTAAAACATAGAAGCCTCATTTTTTGCCAATTTTTTTTCCCCTGGTGACGGACCTCACACACGTACACACAGACACCTCCTCTACACACTTCTCCCACACAGACACAAACAGGCCACCATAAAAAAATCCCTTCTTTCTGCAGGCTGGAAAGTCTATTATTGTTCTTTCTAGTTTTGACTATTTCATAGGTGTCCACATAATGGAGGAGGAAGAGAAGGAGGTAAGATAACTCCTGGCTCTGTGTGCCAGCTTGCAATAGTCTATTGGTGGGTTTATGTCATGCTTGGTTTTCAGGCCATGATTCAGGTGGTCTGTCTCCATGTTACAAATTATTTCTCTTTTATAACAGTATCCTTCATATTGGAAGATCCTATAACATTTCTGGCAAACACAATGAAAAGTCTTGTTTCAAAAGTGCTGAAAGGAAATTGTCTCTGAAGTGGAATGTGATGACAGCCGAGCAGCATAAACCAGGACTAATGTCAAAATGTTAGGGCAGGAAGAAAAAGATGTATTGGTTCTTTGCCTAAGCATAGTCTTCTGTATTGGAAACACTGCACAGACATGGGCAACCTTCCAGAGACTGGCTTTTCATCCCCGTAAGAAAATTCCTCATGTAAATTTGACAAAAGGCTGGCATTTCAGAGAAGAAAGTTTCCATAAAAAAATAATCTTTCATAAGTGTTTTCAGAGCACTTGATTATGCCAAAAAGAATATTTTGGCTAGACAGGCAAGTAAAGAGATATGGAAGTTTAAAATATGATGATTTTAAAATTATTACAGCTGTTCATCAGGTGATAGTTTGCTCACTGACAGTTTAAAATTGATCAGTGGTTATTTTAAAAAGAAAAATAAATCTGCAAGGAATCTATCAAGAAAACATTTTGAGTGCCTGTATTTTGCTTGCAAGTCTGTTTTATGCGAAAAAGTTTTCATAAATTTTACAGTGAATAAAAATGCAAAACCAGAGAAATTCAGATATAGGGACTACTTGAAACCTCCTCTCAAGTCTAACAGTGACCTCTTTTTGTGACACTGGGTAAGTCCCTCAACATATTTCTGCCTCAATCTACAAAACAAAACAATGATTCTTTAGGATCTTTGCTTATGTGCTTACACCAAAAATATCAAAAAAGGTTCAGTCAGAGGATTAAGTAAATAAATCTTACTAATTTCCAAGGTCAACTGGCAACTACACTCTTTGAACGCCAATAAACACCCTCCATACTATTTCTGTTTAACAAACTCTTGATACATTGCATGCAAGCAGCCTGGATATTCAACACTGCAGAGCTCTGATTCTCTTTCAAGGCAAATTCTGATATTTTATGCAAAGGTCCAAAAATGTTATTTACTTCAAAGAAAGATGTGTTATTCTTTAATAACTCCTGTAGAGTACTCTCTTCTTATTGTGTGACTGGCTTGTGTTCAAACTTTTACTGTACTTTTTGACTAAGAATCTGTAAAATAAATGTTCCGTAAGTGTGAAATATTGCATGTATTTGTAGGTTATTCATGGGTCACTACTGCTGCACTAGGCTTATAAGATCTTCCAGCAGGTCAAATGGAGAAAGTTGGATTGGTCTTCATGAAATCTGGCTGCACTTGATGTCGTATTTAACATCTAATATTATAAGCAGGTATAGGAATTTATCTTAGGTCACTACTAAACTCAATTTAGTGAGATCAGAGAAATTCCAGTTGAAGATCAGATAACAGATATAGGACATTACCAGCAGAAGAAACAAAACTTGAGCCATCCAGATCAGTCCTAAAATGCATGGGCTAAAGGAAAAAAGGTTTGAGATTTTTTTTTGTCTGAACTCTGATGTGCTGTAAAGGGCATTATCTGCCATATTGTATGTATTAAAAGTAAACATGTAATTAGAATGAGACTATGTTTTCATTCTTCAAGCTTCTATTTTTTTATTATTTTATCTTCTTTTAGAATATATTGTTTTTAAAATAGATTTTATAAACTTTTAAATCTTTTTCATTCAAACCTGCACTGATGTCATTATGAGTAAGTATTTTACAATCACATTTCACTGAAAACAGTAGATCTGTCAGAAATTCCTGGTTATTAAAGGAAAGAGTGGCATACTGTATATCATCTGTAGCTAGTGCTCAGCAACTAGTTTATTTGAACAACACAACTACTCTTTTTGGCTTGGAAAACCTCTGCAAGCAAATATTGATTTCCTTATGTTTATTTTTCAGGTTTTGTGTTTTATGGATATGATTAAGAGAAGGATATTGTTTACATTCAATCTTGGGGTTTGGGAAGTTCACTGAGATACTTCAGCTGGGACTGATCAGATGAGTCATGCATACATGTTTCTTTTCCCTGGCTAGATCCAGATATAGATGATTTCAGAAGTTTGACAGTGCTACATGGAGCTAGAATTCTGCTTTCTGGACTATTCAGCATGTAGCACTTTGAATTTTCCTAGGGGCAAATTTCTAGGCTAGTAACAGTCAGACACTTAACTATTCACCAGATGGGCACAGCAAAAGACAGTGTTGCTGCAGCTTGTAAATCTCCACCTTTTGGAAATTACACTATTAGGTTTTCATCACACAAAATTCTTTTTTAAGAATTAGAAATTTTTTTTAAGAACGTATTTAATAATAAGCCAGTGCACAAACAGAAATTGATATGATTCCTTCTCATGTACTGATTGTATTATCTGCCAAAAGTCATGATAAAAGCACAGAGGAGAAAATAAACAGCTTTATGAGAAGAACTAATTAATTCTCATTTCTTATAGATTTGTATCTTGTGTTGGATTGGTGTTGACACATAAACTTTACTTGTACAGGTGTGTCCTCTACTCTCTTATAAGTATGACCTCAGATCCCAACACTTTTTTTCTGTTGGTACATGTTTGCAGCCCTTCTTGAACTTCTGCCTGGATGTCTACTGTCATAGAGCTTGGAGGAACTCAGTGGTCTTTGAGACTTCTTTTTATTTGTCCAACCTGGCAGAAATCAGTCAGTTGGTGAATGTGCTATTATGGAAAGAGGTAAAATGATGATAAACTAAATCACCAAATAATAAAAAAGGAAATTGTGACCAAATAATTTCTTTGCTTTTCCTTAGGGGGCCACGCCTTAAATCCACACACCATTTTACTTTCAGCAGGGGCACTCTGGATTTTCACACCACCTAACTCTAGAAGAGGTAACTATACTTTTAAAAAAGATGGAAAAAAACTATGATGATGAAATTGCTAAAGCTGTTTTTTAAATTTTTAAAATCTGCTTTAAAGGGACTCTTTCTGCTGCTTAAATCACTTAAAGATTTTGTATTACTTTGTCATGAAATGTATGAGGTGAGTGAAAAGCTTAGCATTAGACAGTCTGAATAACCCAAGTACAAAACAATTTGCATAAATTGAACAATCTCAAAATTGACAGCAAGCAGATAAAATGAGAAATGATGCATTCTTGTGAAGGTCATATGCTCAGTAATAACACCCAGAGATTTAGGCATCTTTATTAAATTGACTACTATAAATTACAGAAATAAGACAGAATAAAGATCAAAGAGAGGCCTCAAGAGACCTTATCATCCAATCATATGCTTGATATGTTTGTATTACCTACCACTTACATAACACATGAGCTACAGTACAATATTGTTTTAAGGTAAAACAAGCGATTTGGAATAAAAGCTTTAACCTTACAGCTATTTAAATAAAACAATACAAACATAACATCTGTCTTGCCTTTCCACTCTCCTTATATAGCAAGAGCTCCACTCTTTAAAATTATGCCAGAAATACAACAAATTTTCAATCTAAGTTTCTAGCATTTACCTCTCCAATCATCCTCCTGAAGAAGAGGTGCCCCATGTGTCTAACGAAGTGACATTCATTTCATCATAGTGATATGCCAGTTCATTTTTTTTTTTCTGGATAAGCTAATTACAATTATATTTATTAAAACATGATCCTTGTCTTGGAAGGAACTTGCAATACAATGAAAGGTTCATACCTCAATATGGGATGATCTGTGGAAAGAAGTACAGAGCGGTAGAAAGATTTCTGTGATGTTGTAGTGCTTGGACTTCAGAAAATAAGGATTACTGATACATCAGCAGGGGTAAAGCTAACGTCTAATATAACACATGAGCCTCTATGGAAATGAGTAAAAAGGAGTACACCTCCCTTTACAAGGAGTAAATGTCCCTTGTGTGGGATATCTGATTGAAGGCATCTTGCAGAAGACAAAAGAGCTTCAGAGGGAAGGGAAAGAAGACATCAATAGCACAGATGTCTCACCTGTGAAAACACAAAAAATGTCCCTACTACTATTCACAAGCTCCCTGAACCTCCTATGTTTGGGAAAAATTTCTTATGGGCTTCAATTTCAGGAATAAAAGTGCAATGAATCTACCTTCCTTCAGTGATGGCAGTGTTAGATTGTGGCGGGCAGAGGAAAGGAGGAGGGCATTGTCACTGCTCAAATGCAGACCTCAAGACTATCTGAGTGTTTAGGCTGCACATTTTATACAGTGAAGAAGTAATAATTTCAGGCTGAATACAGATTCTTTCCTGTGAAATGAAAAGTGTAAAAAGAATGAGTTTTTCAAGACTACTTAAAGCAAAGTGCTCAAGGAATTCAGGATGACACTTCAATATTTCATTTAGATAATAAGGTTTCACTAAGTTCAAGTACACGCATTGATTCTTGTCACATTTTAAAAAACAAAAGGGTCTTTTGAAGTAACCGCAGAAGTCATTATCATTATATTTGCACTGAAAAGTTTCAGTAGTTCTTGCATTATGTATTATGCAAACTATGTACCCTGGGCTGTGCAGATGCATTATAAAATAGCTATTGTTTCCTATTATTTTATTATGGTTGGAACCTAGAGATCCATGACTGTTGTCAGGAATTCAATGTTTTATAAGAAGCTCGCTGCTTACTGTTACTTGTGAGTTATGTAATATGTAGGCAAAAACAGTCTCTAAAAGTCTAGAACATCTCATTAAATCTCTAACTGTGTAGAGCGTGTTTGCTGCTCTGAGGTGTGATTCAGTGATGAATAGTGTAGAAATTTCTGGAGGAATGCAGTTCAGAAAGTGCATCCCCCCTGCCTCATGATCTTCAGAAGATCTCTTTGTGAGTAACCAACCTATCTGGATTTTTAGTGCTAATAAAAGAAACTGGACAAGAGAAGTGAGAATGTCATTAAACCTGAGCTCATACAGCACACAAGACCCAACTTATAACTTCATGCATTTTTTTCAACTTCTGCCAATTGCAAAACAAAACCAATAATTTTGAACTTTAGAGGAAGTAACAGCAGCAACTACATTTTTAACTCATGCAGTTTTTTTCAAGGTTTTTTGTTTGAAATCAATTTCTTTTTCAAAAGTAGACTTGCCATGAGAAAGACTTTTTTATCAGGCTAATGTCATCCTAATTATTTAAAATGTTACGCCAACTACAACTATGATTAAATTCATAGTTTGTTTCATAAATTCATTTGTTCAGATGCCTATTACCAGTACTTATGGGCATCAATAACCTACAACCTAAAATTTTATTCAGTCAACAAATATCCTTCTATATTTAAAACTAGTAATTTTAAGTATGTGTGTATAGAAGGTGCTGATTCTTTGAAATTGCCTTTATAGCTGGCCTTCAATTTTTCAATATAATTTTTTATTGAATAATGAAGTATTTTATTGAATAATTCAAGTATCTGTGTCACATTAAATAAGCATCACTATGTGCTGCAGTTATGCATGAAATAACAATTCTGATTTACAAAGACACAGTAACCAGGAATGCTTAATAAAAAAGAGGCTTAACTCCAAAAATACCGCTTCCTTACCTAAGCATGCACCCCTTTTTCCTCAAGCTCTAGACATTTGGCAAGATGCATAAACCTTACTAGACTAATTTTAGAGATGAAGGAGCATAAATGGTCTTCAAAACATTCTTGCACTTCTCCATATTCAATGATTTGAATATCCAGGGCCCTCAAGCAGACCAGAGGCCACTGCTAGTGCCAAATATCCATGCTTTTAGTGGCTATTGAATGAAAAGCTTGAGAAAGGAGCAAAAACTATATTAATCCAACAACCAAGCAAGAAATAACACAGATCTACCAGTAAGAAACAAAACTTGTTACAAAGTTTCCAAGATAGGTCACACTACATTAAAGTCTTCATTAGTTTTCCTTTTTTTGGGAGGAAAGAGGCTAGCTCAATATTACTACAGATACTACGTAGTAATACAGATCTGTATCTACTACGTATCTGTAGTAAGGACAAGAAACAGCATAAAAGACTGTAACCTCACTTACTGGAGGAACTAAAAAGAAGAAAGTACAATAAGCTTCAGAATGCTATCGCACTTTTTTCTTAAGAATTACCCACTACTACTATAAAAACATTATCCTTAGTGTCCTAGCTTTGCCTTGTAGAAATTTTCATGGCTTTTTTCCAATTTTCAGCACCAACAGTTTCTGTAAAAAAGTGTTTAAATACACTCCATGATCAGCACTGAATACTGAAATAATGACTAGGTTTTACGGCTAATTCTAGAGACAAGAAAATTCATTAGTCCCTCTCTGCTTCAGCTTCATCATTTGTAATATTGGGATAATCTTCAAATTTTTAACAAGAAAATGTGTTAACCTCCATTAGTCTCCAAGAAAAAACAAATAAAATATGTCTTCCACATTGAGAGTAAATGTGTGCTTAATCCTTGTACCAAATATGACAAACAGACCAATGTAGCTTAGTCTCATTTGGGCTCTGCTGAGACTAGTTTAAACACTGAGTGAAATACAATCTTTTGATTTCAACTATCAATACAGCAGTTCTTAAATATCTATTTATCCAGTTTTAGCTTCACAAACCTGTACGGTAAACTGACAGAGTACACTAAATGAGGTGTTAAGGATGCCCTCTATAACACAGGTAGGTTTTTTTAATGTTGTTTTTGACCCACTGTGCATATTCTTGAATAGAATAGACTAGACTAGACTAGACTAGACTAGACTATTTCAGTTGTAAGGGACCTACAATGATCATCTAGTCCAACTGCCTGACCAGTTCAGAGCTGACCAAAAGTTAAAGCATGTTATTAAGGACATTGTCCAAATGCCTCTTAAACACTGCCTGGCATTGGGCATCGACCACCTCTCTAGGAAGCCTGTTCCAGTGTTTGACCACCCTCTCGGTGAAGAAATGCTTCCTAATGTCCAGTCTAAACCTCCCCTGGTGCAGCTTTGAACCATTCCCATGCATCCTCTCACTGGATACCAGGTAGAAGAGATCAGCACCTCCCTCTCCACTTCCCCTCCTCGGGAAGCTGAAGAGAGCAATGAGGTCACTCCTCAGCCTCCTTTTCTCCAAACTAGACAAATCTAGTGTCCTCAGCTGCTCCTCATAGGACATTGCTTCCAGCCCTTTCACCAGCTTTGTTGCCCTCCTCTGGATGCATTCAAGGTACTGAACATCCTTCTTAAATTGTGGGCCCCAGAACTGCACACAGTATTCAATGTGAGGCCACACCAATGCTGAATACAGTGGGACAATCACGTCTTTTGACGGGCTGATTATGCTGCGTTTGATGCACCTCAGGCTGTGGTTTGCCCTCTTGGCTGCCAGGGCACACTGCTGACTCACATTGAGCCTGCTGTCGACCAGCACCCCCAGATCCCTTTCTGCAGGGCTGCTCTCCAGCCACTCCTCTCCCAATTTATACTTGTGTCCAGTGTTGCTCCTTCCTAGGTGCAGAATCCAGCATTTGGACTTGTTAAATTTCATCCCATTAATCATTGCCCAATGTTCCAATCTATCTAGATCCCTCTGCAAGGCATCTTGTCTCTCAAGAAAGTCAACAGCACCTCCCAGTTTGGTATCAGCAAATTTGCTAATGGTGCATTCAACTCCTGCATCCAGAATTTTGATAAATGTATTGAACAGAACAGGCACTAGAACTGAACCCTGAGGAAGACCTCTGGTGACTGGCCACCAGCCAGATGTAGCCCCATTCGCTACAACACTTTGAGCCCTGCCCTTCAGCTAGTTCTTCACCCAGGGCAATGTGAACCCTCTCATCTCACAGTTGGACAACTTGTCCAGAAGGATGCTATGAGGGACAGTATCAAAAGCCTTACTAAAATCCAGAAAAACTACATCCACTGCCTTCCATTCACCCACTAGGTGGATGACCTCAACATAGAAGGTTATCAAATTAGTTAAATGGGACTTTTCCTTTGTGAACCCATGTTCCATATTCCATAGATATCAAAGAGTTATAGTGGGTTTTGTTGTGGAAGTATGTTTACTTTCATTGCATCAGCTTTAAAGATCTGATCAGCAAAATTATTACAGGCATTAGAATAACTTATGGCCTATGGGAAGAGTCTGGCCTCGTCCCACAGTGGGACGTTTTCCTCTCACAAAGAAATTGTAGAACTCTGTTCTAGTAAACTATAGTCATGCTCAGCCATCTGTCCCTGTGGTGCTCAGTTTGGGGGTCCAAACAGGAAAATTAGAATTAAAATCTTGGGAGTTCAGGGGATAATGATTTGCACCCTTAGACCTCCTAAAGCAGGTGTGCAGCCTGCTGTTGAAGTTAATTAACAACCATTATCAGTGTAGCTGTCATGTTGCCACTTTTGTAAAAGTAATTTTTTCTTCTAGTGTAGGCTGAAAATACTCTTTCTTTTCATTTCAGTCTTACTCCCATTTATATAAGTATGTCCCAGATTTCACCTTCAAATTAATTACCTTCAAATAACAATAAACTCTAAATAATTACCAGTTCAGAAAGTATTTAGAAACACCAAATAGTGCAAAAAAACCCAGTACCCTATAGCTTAATTCATTTACTTTTGCTAGTAACTTTGATGAACTGAATGGATAACTAAAGTATTCAAGTATTGTTATTTGTAAAGTCTGTTAAAAGTTTTGCGTGCATATGTATAAAAGAAATGATAGCAATAATATTGAGAAATCAAAATATAGACTTATTTAATCTTTTGTTCCAGGCCCTGTTACTGCGACAGTGTAACTAGCTGGCACACCACAGTTTGAACAGATATGATATTTCTGGATCAGAAATGTGTTATCATACAATGCACAGTGGACAGATGTGGGATTTCCTATGGCATTATGGCAGATCTGGTACTGGTAAATACCAGGGAAATGCACAAAAGTCTCAAATTTCACCTTGAAAAAATTTCAGGGAGGAAGAAAAAAAAAATGTCACTGAAACATGGTTATGCCATAAGGTTTTCTTACAGTCATGGTCAGAAAGCAGATAGCTAAAATTAGCTGATTAACTGAAAAATCTAATAGCTAATTAGCTATTTTGACTTTAAACCCATTAAAGAATTCCAAAAGAGAAAGTGACAAACTGTTTTGCATTACCATTTTCTTTGATCAAAATTCTACCCTCAAATGCATCTTCATATCTCTGTTTACTTTTGAGGGAACTGTAAATACTACCTGCAATGTGGGAATTATAGATAAGTGTGGAATTCAGAAAACTACATTTCATGATAAACAGTGCATCCCCTGTAATATTAAAAACACTTGAACTGACAACACATCACTCCTATAGTAAAAAAGTAATAGCATGGGATTCACACAACCAAATGCAGGTGCCTACATTATGCAAGTCATTCAGAGACTTTTTATAGTGAGTGAAGAAAAATAAATATATCTCTGGTGAAGAGCATAATTAATCTCCCACCAAAGTGAATGAATTCTATTCTTAAAGTGCCTTTCTTTCCCAAGATTATGAGCAGAACACTACAGGCTTGGGGATGAGTGGCTGGAAAGCTGCTTGGCAGAGAGGGATCTGGGGGTGTTGATCGACAGCCGACTGAATATGAGCCAGCAATGTGCACAGGTGGCCAAGAAGGCCAACGGCATCCTGGCTTGTATCAGAAATAGTGTGACCAGCAGGACCAGGGAAGTCATCCTTCCCCTGTTCTCGGCACTGGTGAGGCCGCACCTCGAGTACTGTGTTCAGTTTTGGGCCCCTCAGTACATGAAGGACATTGAGTTGCTGGAGCGTGTCCAGAGAAGGGCAATGAAGCTGGTGAAGGGTCTGGAGAACAAGTCTTCTGAGGAGCAGCTGAGGGACCTGGGGTTGTTTAGCCTGGAGAAGAGGAGGCTGAGGGGAGACCTTATCGCCCTCTACAACTACCTGAAAGGAGGGTGTAGCGAGGTGGGTGTTGGTCTCTTCTCCCAAGTAGCTAGTAATAGGACAAGAGGCAATGGCCTCAAATTGCACCAGGGGAGGTTTAGATTAGATATTAGGAAAAAATTCTTTGTGGAGAGGGTTGTCAAGTATTGGAACAGGCTGCCCAGGGAAGTGGTGGAGTCCCCATCCCTGGAGGTATTTAAAAGATGGGTTGACAAGGTGTTTAGGGACATGGTGTAGTAGTGGACAGGTATGGTTGGACTCGATGATCTTAAAGGTCTTTTCCAACCAAATGATTCTATGATTCTATGAACTGAAGGTGACTAGTCCACAAGTGGAAACCTAAAGATGGGTAAAATAAATCCCACATAACATATCTAGTTCTGAAATCAGAAGCAAAACATGAGTTTTGTCCTTTTTTTAAAAAACATGAATTGTACTTTAAAATGGTATCTAAGATAAGATTGTATTTATCATGTGATTTTTAAAAATATTTTGAGTTCTTAATTTTTTTATAAACTAGCATCAGATTATGTTTAATTTAATAAAGGGATTCTTGCCAGTGACAAGTTTATGGAGTTCTGATTATATGATTTTAGCCATGATAATAAAAGGCAATCAGTTCTGAAGTTGCCTCTCCATCAGATTAAAAAATGCTTTAGTAGTATCCATCAGACCAGACCATTTTAGAGAAAAACATGTTTTTACTTTTTTGATGTTTCCAGAGAATATGGTATTAGAATGGTAATATAAACCAATAAGAACTGATATAATGCATATAACAACAGAAAAAATTAAAAATAGTGTTGGGATAACTTGTTAAAATACTCTTGGTAAACTTTGTTTTCTTTTTAAAAACAAAAGGAGATCTTAGTGTGTAATGAAAATTTTATTAAAGCAAATGGAACAGCAAGACTAATATAACACTACATCATTTTGACAGGTCCTGAAAGACCAAGAAAAATCTACATAGAAAAATATTTAAAGATGGTCTTTGCGGGTTGAGAAATGTCTACAGTATAACACTTTAAAAATGTAGTTCCTTGAAGCACACAGCAGATCTTATTTCTTCATCAGTACCAAATATATAAGCCATGTTACTTCATACTACTCTGATTAATGTATATGTAATATACATAAACCCAAATAATGTATTTTATGTTCATAGCAAAATACAGAGTGTAAGGGTACGTGGAAGTTGAGAACATCTGCTTCATTAAGGTCATCCAATCAAGGACCTTTGCAATGCAGAAGGGGATAATATGTAAAGGGGGAAGCAATGAACAAGAGCAGTCGGAGACACAAACCTGATAGACACAGGATAACAGAGATGATGCCAAAGACCAAAGTCTCCCAGTCAGTAACTGATGGGCCATTAAGAAGCTCCAGGTACAACTTTGGAGAGGATCACCTAGACTTTATAGCTGATAAGAAGGGGTAAACAAAAGGAACATGAGGACTTGCTTGCTGGTGAGCCGCGAGCTGGGTTAGCAGGTGAGGAGGAGACCCACCCAATGTGGCAGGTAAGAGGGCCCGGGTATGGGCAGAGGTATTGGACAGACAGAAGGGCAATGTCAGTACTTGGGGATCTGCAAATGCATGTGTGCTTGTGAATCTACAGTGTTGTGTGTGTGCTTTCACCAGTAAACTTCAATCCTGACCAGCTGAAGAGGAGGAAGGGTGCTTGGCTGGTTGTGCTTACATCTCCCGCAAGTCCTGGTAGTGTTGCACGAGGGTGCAGTTCAAGGCAGTGCCTTCTGCATGGCAGTCTGTGTAACCATTCGTGTCAGCATCCTCTGCGTGTCCCCTGTGTGTGTGTGCGTGTCTCTGTGATACACATTCAGCCTTGCTACTGGTTGAACCCGCAAAGGGGGAAGCAGCAGCCACGTCCATTGGCCTGGGATGGAGACCCCTGAGTCCCTGGGTACACCAGCCCAAGCTCCAGCAGCCAGGCAGGGGGAATACCCCCAGGCTCCAGAGCTGCCAGAGACCGTGACCACTTGTAACATCCCATAACACAGAGAACCACAGTACTGTATGATCAAAACTTTTTAGCAATCTGTCTGAAAAAAAAAAGTACCTTAAAAAAATACTCCAGAAAAATAAGTGAATCTATTTTTAAAATATATAATGCCATCAGTGAAGACAACAGCTCTCCTTTAGCTAAGTGAAACTGCAATCCCTCCTAAGTATAGCCTTTGACAAAACAGCTATTGTACACTTAGACACAGAGAAGGTTTTAGTGTCCTGAGAGGTTCCACTGAATCACAGGTCACTTGTATCCTATTGAGGTACCTTTGTGGAGTGGCTTATTTTTCAAATGTACAAAATTCAAAGACCAATTTAAAGAAGAATATTGTTCTGAGTGGCAATGGTAACGCAGAGAAAGGATGCCGACTGTTTCACTTAGCAGGAACAATAGAAACCTATGAATCTGGAGTGCAGCAAGGATGACATAGGGTGGCGTGGAAATGGATGACATCTCTGTGCATATAGTTCTGTTAAAGCTTGCTGAATTTAATTTATTATTCCTGTATATCTGTCTAACACATTTAGGTCATATTGGGCTAAATGTACGCACACCTTTACATGCCTTAACAATCATGTATTAAATTGAGTCATGTAATTCTGTGTCTGCAGACTCTCTTGTTCTGTTAGTGTGCAAGACTAATGTTTAAGTTTAATGGTTTTAGAATAATGGTGCTTCAGAAACAGCAAGATCATATACTTTTCTTATCACAATTATTAAAAAAATGGATTGCAGTTTTTGCCTTTTTTAATTAAGACTGTCCTATTACTCTATTATTTGAACTTGTTTGCCTTTACCTCTTCAAAGTGAAGATGAAAAATAGTCAGGTTTTGGTTTTTTTTTTTAATTCTCCATTGATATACTTTGGTTACAAAAGCGGCTGCTGCAGACCTACAGATTGGGGAGCAGCTCTGCAGTTAAAGCCCTCAGTAACCATGAGCCCTCACTGTGCCCTGGCAGTAAAGAGGCCAAAAGTCCCATGGCCTGTAGGAATAGGGGCAGAGACAGGAGATCAAGAGAAGTGTTTTTTCCCCTCTATTTGGCACTTGTAAGAACTCACCTAGATTCTGTGTCCAGTTTGGACCCTCCACTACAAGAAAGACAGAGACCAACTGCAAGGATATCAGGGTAGGCCACCAAGATAGTGGTGGCTGGAACTCTTGCCCTGTGAGGAGAGGCTGGGGGAGCTGGGCTTGTTCAGCCTGGAGCAGAGAAAGCTTGGGGGGGACATAACAGAAGCCCCAGTGACTATGGGAGGTCCTTGAGGAGATGGAGCCAGGCTTTTCACAGTGCTGCCAGGTGGGAGAGTAAGAGACAGTGGACATAAATTGGTAAGAAAGAAATTCAGACTGGATATAGGGAGAAACTTTTTCCCAATGAGGAAGGTCCAGCAATGACACAGGTTGCCCAAAAATGCTGTGCAGTCTCTGTCCTTGGAGGTTGTCAAGACCTGACTGGATAAAATGTTCTGAGTAACCTGGTCTGTCCCTATAGCTGACTCTGCTGTGAGCAGGAGGTTGGACTGGAGACATCCTGAGATCCATTCCAGCTGGAATGATTCTGTGATTCTGTTATTCTGTGGTTCCGTGATGATATTTAACTCTATTGTTTGCAGCATCAGTCATGCTTTTAACCAGATAAGTACCATACTTGTTTATTGTTCACATTCACTTACAGCCACTGATGAAATTACACATGGATATTCCTTAAGCAGTTATTCCAACCTTTTTTTCAAATCATCAAGTTATTTAAGGGTGTTGGAGAAAACAATTATTCCACTTTGTATGGGGATTGAGGGGGGGGGGGGTGTTTTCGTTTTTTCCAAATAAATTTTTTTTAAAAATATAATCTGTTATTTCTGCTGGCGTGTCCAAAGTTGACCCTCACTGAGATCAGCAGGTAATCCTTTTATGATCTGAAAGAGTAGGATCAAGTATAAAATAGTTTATGATACAACAATAACTTGTAAAAACAGCTGTCTGGATTCACTGCCTTTGAATATTCCTTTTTTTTCTCCTCAACTAAAGCATAACATTTAAACATGTAGCAGACAGTACTTTCGCTGATGGTGGCCAAACAGGTTTTGCTGCTGCAGTGAGGAAAGACAGCAGAGTCTGGACAAGCAGGTGGAGTGAACAAAAACACAGGTGCATGCTTTGTCACCTCAGCTTTTATTAAAATAACATAGCATTGGATATTTTAGTCCCAGGATGGGAGAACAACTGGCACAGCAGATCAACAGCGGGAATGATGCAGGTGTGTGTTCCGTGGACTCAGCTTTTTGAACAGTGTTAGCGGTTAGCAGGCTGACATGGAAAGGACAACAGATAACATGATTACAGAAAATACTGCATTACCTTTTATTATGTGGTGACATAAAGAAAAGCACAGAGCTGGTGGCACAGTTTAATAAAAATTTTTAGGCAGGCAGTATTTTCGGTTGAAGAGAAGCCAAAGCTACCTGTGAATATGATGAATAGTTTCAAATTTCCTGGCTTTCTGATTCAGATTCAAGTCCGGAAATTGATCCTCCTATTTGGCGAGACAGCCTAAACATGAGGTCCATATTGTTCTTGGGACTGGTTCCCTCAGGTTTTGATTTTGTTGTGTAGCTCAGTTTCTCACTTATTCAGGGAATTCTGAGATTATTTGTGTTTTCTCACATTCACATAATGTTCTTCATAGAAATTAACAGTTTAAGAGCAAAATTTAGCACTCCTTTATTCTTTCTGCAAGCTCCCTGATGATGGACAGTCTACAGGCTATTTTTCTGTAGAGACCTGAGTGGTAGTTTCTGAGCATGCTGTTGGTGGTTTGGGGATCTGAACCTACAATTCTTTCTTCTTGCTTGTTGCAAACCTTCAGGATCCTTTTGTACACCAAATCCTCTTTCCTCTATCTCCACGTAAAGCCAGATCATCTGTATTTTGAAAGTCCAAGGTAAAACTGTTACCTAAAAGTGGTTTGTAAGGCATTAGGAAGATACTGTGGCTAAAAACATTTTGCTGCTGAAGAAACAGTCTTTGAATTGATCTTATGTGTGACTCTGCTTGCTTGACAATTAAATAGTACATATTTAGGATTATAATTGTTCTGCAGATTCCTTAGCTTGGTTAAGCTGCCTTATATGTAATTTGAAGCAAATGAACACAATAAATTGAAGCAAGTGCTAGAAGCCTTCACATTTTACATGCAAATTAAGGTAGTCAATGTATGAAAAGACCTTTAATAATTAAAACTCTTCAAATTTAAACTTTAAAACACGTTTTTTTCCCTGCTTCCAACAGTGGTTAACACTGATTTGATACTAAAAACACAATTTATCATGCTCTGCAGGTAGAGTGATGTCAAACCAGAGGAAGGATTTCCATGGTCAGCTCTCAGTAACCAAACAGCCAAAAGATATTAGAGAACAAACCAAAATCACCTTTATGTGTAATTAAATGCTGTAATTAAAGACAGTTAAATTTAAGATTAAGAATGTGTTTAGTCACAATATCAGTCTAGTGCTTTATGCAAATATCGCCACATGCACTTAACTAGTTGGGGGTGCCCAGTTACTTTGTTGTGATCTATTTAATCTGAAATCTAACACTGATCGGAGACCTGACAGCTCTTAACATCACCATAGATTATTTCAGTTTTTAAATACCCAAAAGTAACCAAACAATAATCTGACAGATATAGTATGGATAAATGGAGAGGGCTGGCTAGCTGGCTGGGAGGGACATAAAATCTATATTTCATAGTAATTTGTATAAAAATTATAAAGTTGTGGTTTCACTTACCTATGACCAGATCTGAAGACCCTGTGTAGTCATCATTCTCTATCACATTAGGCAGTTGGTCTGCTCTTCTGCTGACTACCTTTTTTTGGGTGATAAATTCCTTGCAGGAGTTATTTGTTCTGAATTTGTAAAATGCCCAGCACAAAAGGCTTCTAGGCACTGCTATATTATTGACAAACAAAAACAATATCATACCCCTCCTGGTATTTTATGTCAGTGAATGCATAGGGTTGGATGGCTTCTGCTGTTTTTTTGTTTTCCTTATTTCTATTGCCTAAGAGAAATTAAACTCTCAAAGCAGCACTTCTCTAGGGGATTAATGTACTTCTTAGGTAAAGCATTTGACCTCAGGACTTACAGCATATTTCTTATTCTCATTTGTGTGTCTCTGGAGGGTGTTCAGCAGTTACCCAGCTGTATGGTATCTGATTTGTCTTGATGCATTTTGCCTCTTTCAGTGATATACCTTGAAACATTAGCAGCAATTTGTGACTGGTAATGGGATATATTTCATATGAAGGTTTGCAAAAGATAAGCAACAATAAATCCAAACAACTCCCTCAGATTGTGATGGACTTGTAATGTAAAAATAAAATAGTGTTTAGGAAAATTTAAAAGTGGACCACTACTGTTATACAAAATTCAATGTACCAGGGAGCACACATTATGAAATGTAACTTGAAAATTGTATGAGCTGCATTTGCAATATATGGAAAAATCAGCTGCTTTTTTTGACTAGGGCATATGTAATGCATAAGCAAGTGTCATTTCCCAATAGATTTTTCTTTATGTCCATCATTTCTGTATATTTAAACTGTACCCTTGAAATTATGCTGCTGAATATATACATAATCATCAACTGGCACTAAATTTTTAAACATGCATTTATTTTTCTGCTCTCTTGTGATAATCTCATTCTTATCCCTATAATTTTAAACCCTTAAACCAAATTTATTTTAACATAATTATTGAGTAACTGATAGACCTGAAGGACAATTGGAAGTTCTGGAAGCAGAAGCATTCTGACTACATTTTCTGTCAGTCTGCACATGTATTTGAAAGAGAGAAAGATTTTGAAAGGAAAATCGTGCATAAATACGATGGTTTGATGAGTCTATTTATACAGCCTACGTTGTTTATGTGAAGTTATGAATTCCCTATATGGCCCTTACCAAAACTCCAGATTAAGCTTGGAGCATCTAGCTCCTTTTCTTCTCCACTGCCTCCCTACCCGCTTTGAGCACTGAAATTCCAAGAAGCACACACTGACACTAAAAGGTCAACAAAGATGTCACTGAAATATAGCTGCTCTAAAACAGTTTTTGCTCATTAGAAAGGATTGAGCAATCAGACTTAAATCACCAGAACAGCAGTTTCATCTGTCAAGAATCTGTGAGCACCGAACAGGGGCTTTACAGGCATTCACCCAACAGAAAGCCTGGAAAGTTGTGAAAGGGCAGGGACTGTGCCCATCAATCCCACCAGTCAGCCAGAGCTGCCTCTACCAGACGGGAATGAGACAAATGCTGCTTGTCTGAATGCAGATAGACCTTGACCCACTCCCATGGGAATGAGGAGTTAGATTAAGGAACAGTGCACTAGGAAAATAATGAACATGCTAATCTCTTGTACTTCCTTTAAGTAAAGCATTATCACATTTAGCAATTCCGTGCAAAGCCTGTTTGCTTGCAGCTGTACACTTTAACTCTTCTGATGGCCTGTTAAACCAAAGACATCTTTTAAGTGGGATTCTGAGAAAAAAGTCTGCTTGCTCTTTCCTGCAAATCCCAGGCGTCACTGCAGCAATTCTATTGAGGGCTACCAGGAGTTAAATGGAAATTCTGCCTTTTAAAAGTATGGGGCATGAAGTGTAGCATCAGTTGCCTTTACAGACTCGAGAGACTTAAAACTCCAAGATTCAGTGTCTGGATCTTCTGCTAATAGTCTACTGATCAGATGGAAAGTGTTTTATCCTAGGATGTAATTAGTAAAATGACAATGCTAAGGCAATTTCTAGGCCAACTGAGCTGACTGGAGTTACTCCAGATTTAAAAAGTTTCACTGTAAAATAGCACTTAATGTATGACTAATGGTATGAACCTAAATTAATGCAGGTTTTCTCACTTAAGCTTTTACTTGAAATGATAAAAAATGAATAAAGTTAATATAATCATATAGTTCTACCAACTTTCCAGAATATATCATTTACCAAGTTCTGTCTTCATTACATTCTGTGCTCTATAGATTTTCAGGTATATCAGAACAAAGAAAAGGACCCAAGAAAAAAATCACTTGTCCATAAAAAAGAAATGTAAACTAGTTTTGAATGCACATCATGCTTTTTCATCTTTGACAGCAGCAGTATTTCAGAAGATACCAGATATGAGGTATTTATGGCAGGTGCATTACTACTTAGAAACTAATCTCACACACATGGCTGTTAACGTGAAATATGGATTTTAATAATCCAGCTTGGTGAGATATGTGAGCCTGCCTGGTGGGGATGTGATTAGCCACAGTCTGCAAGATTAATTGAGATACACAGCACAAGATTACATTTAGTGAACTCCAAGCCAGTCTGATTATGCAAGAGACCACTTAGTTAAGACTGTATCTTTATGGATATAAAAACAGATAAATCACTAACTCTACTGTGACAGGAGAGTCAGAATGGAGACTGTTTAAGCCAGTGAGCCCAGTGAATAGATCATCAAAGTAAAATATCCAGATATTTTGTAAGCAGGAAAAATAAACCCCCAAGAACAAAAAAAGTATCCTATGTAGTTCAAACAGAGCAAAAACCATATAAGGAATGAAATTTAAAATGTCTGCCATCTTCATTATTTTAAATTGATGGTATGAAATTTACTTTTTGTTTAAACATGGCAATACTCATTCAGGAGAGTACTGTTTTTAAATGGTAGTATTCCTTTTAGTTTACAGCAGAGTCTGAAATTGCATCAAGATCAGAACTACATGAGATACCAGCCTGAAGGATTAGATAACTTCAGAATGGCACTATCAGGAAAACTTTAAGTGGTTTTAATCCAGTACCATTATTTTTCCATAATGAGTATGTCTTCCAACCCACCACATTGCTGAAAACACCAATTTGTAATACAGAAGCAAAAAGTACAGGGCAGTACTTGCAGAAACCAGTGCAGCCTGGGTGCAATGCCTTTCTCTACAGACTATCAGTAATTTGGATAATTTACCTACTCAGTTCTTGCCTCAGTTTTCCTGTCTGTGAACTCATTAGTAGCTGGCAGAGATACTGAAGGGTATTCAGATACTATTGTTTTACTTTTAAAGCTATATGAGTACCAAACTTGGAGAGTGCTCGCAGAGAAAATTCATTCTTACACTTGATAATAACTTCAGAGGACAAAAGTCCTGAACAAAACACTTACAATCATTCATGTAAAAGCTTAGATTTCCTTTACATGCCATTAATTCTTTTAATCAGCACATGGGCTGCTAGCTGCAAAACTAGTAACTTCTGGAGTCATCCAAGATATTTTTGCTCATGCTCTCAAATCTCAGCGAGCCTAGCACAGATTAGTCAGTCTTCTGAATTAGAGATGAAGTAAACACACACAATAAGAAATGCCAGAATAAGGCATTGTGAATTGTACTTCATCCGTTTACTTTGACAGGTGTGGTTTGGCTTAAATTATTCATGTGAATACTTTGCACTTACTAGTAAATGCCATATCTTATATGTAAAAATACTCAGCTTTTAATAATGTGAACATCAGTCAATAACTTTGCTACTAAAGGATTTTCTGAATAAAAAAAAAACTTGTAAGTGTGTATGTACATGTCTCAGGGAAACACTACAACAGGAACATGCAGAGGAAATGGACACTGAACTCACTTTTACTCCAGTTCACCAACCACATCATGTTGACCTCAGATTTAGCAATCTTCTACAGTGTCACAGTCTGATATTTAGTGCTACAGCACAGGTTCCAGTACCTCTTTATTATTTTTGCCTTCCTTAAGCTATGTCCCCTGAAGCTCTTCAGGATGCTTTCTCCTCACTTAAGGTCACGAAATAAGCTGATATAAGCAAAACAGGAGAAGCGATAGCCACAGGTAATGCTGGGGAAAGGATGAATGAGAATGATCAAATTTCAGACCTTGTCATTTGATTTCCAGCTGATGACTGGACACCAGGAGGAAAAAGCAGAACCCTGAAACATCCAGAGGCAGTTGTACACCAACACATAGTGCAGAAGGGCATCCCAGTCAAACAGGACTAGACTATGCCGGTTTTGGTAAGGTTTTATTGTTCACAGTATATTAAGTCATAGAATCATAGAATATCTCAAGTTGGAAGGGACCCATAAGGATCACTGAGTCCAGCTCCAAGTCCTTCTGTTACTGCCATAGATTATCCAGGAAAAACATTTATTAATTTCTGTGATATACAGGAAGTTGCACTGTTCAGACAAAAAGAAGCTTGACAGTCTTGAAGAAATTGATATCATCTTTGGTTTTTGATGTGATTGAGAAAAAAAATGCATCCAGTAGAATCAGGGTAGAAACTTTAATACTACTACCATGGTGAAAAACTCCTTTGTGCCCTATGTTAACTCCCATTACACAAAAGACTGATGCTTTTGACCTTTGACAGCAAAGTATTCTGTATACATGTGTTTATTCCAGGATTAAATTTTAATATCTATCTGCACCCTCAGCAAGTTTGCAGATGACACCAAGCTGAGTGGGGCAGTTGACACGCCTGAGGGACGGGATGTCATCCAAAGGGACCTGGACAGGCTGGAGAGGTGGGCCTGTGCAAACCTCATGAGGTTCAACAAGGCCAAGTGCAAGGTCCTGCACCTGGGTCGGGGCAACCCCCGATATCAATACAGGCTGGGAGATGAGGGGATTGAGAGCAGCCCTGCGGAGAAGGACTTGGGGGTACTGGTGGATGAAAAGCTGGACATGAGCCAGCAGTGTGCGCTTGCAGCCCAGAAGGCCAACCGTATCCTGGGCTGCATCAAAAGAAGCGTGGCCAGCAGGTCGAGGGAGGTGATTCTGCCCCTCTACTCGGCTCTGGTGAGACCCCACCTGGAGTACTGCGTCCAGCTCTGGAGCCCTCAGCACAAGAAGGACATGGAGCTGTTGGAGCGAGTCCAGAAGAGGGCCACAAAAATGATCTGAGGGCTGGAGCACCTCTCCTACGAGGACAGGCTGAGAGAGTTGGGGCTGTTCAGCCTGGAGAAGAGAAGGCTGCGGGGAGACCTTCTTGCGGCCTTTCAGTACTTCAAGGGGGCCTATAGGAAAGATGGGGACAGTCTTTTTAGCAAGGCCTGTTGTGACAGGACAAGGGGTAATGGTTTTAAACTAAAGGAGGGGAAATTTAGGCTAGATAGAAGGAAGAAATTTTTTACACTGAGGGTGGTGAAGCACTGGCACAGGTTGCCCAGAGAGGTAGTGGAGGCCCCATCCCTGGAAACATTCAAGGTCAGGTTGGACAGGGCTCTGAGCAACCTGATCTAGTTGATGATGTCCCTGCTTATTGCAGGGGGGTTGGACTAGATGACCTCTAAATGTCCCTTCCAACCCAAACCATTCTATGATTCTATGATTCTATGAATATTCTTACTGAATTCTCAGAAGACCTGAGAAATATAGACTTTCAGTCAAGGTACCATTACCCTATATGCTGGGGGGCACCAGGCTGGAAAGCAGCTTGGAAGAAAAGGACCTAGGGGTCCTGGAGGACACCAGGTTGAACATGAGCCAGCAATGGGCCCTAACCACAAGGAAGGCCAATGGTATCCTGGGCTACACTAGACAAAGCATTGCCAGCAGATTGAGGGAGGTGATCCTTCCCTCTACTCGGCGCTGGTGAGGCCACACCTGGAGTCCTGTGTCTAGTTGTGTGCTCCTCAGTACAAGAGAGACATGGATGTACTGGAGAGAGTCCAAGAAAGGACCACGAAGATGATGAAGGGTCTGGAGCATCTCTCTCATAAGGAAAGTCTGAGAGAGCTGGGACTGTTTAGCCTGGAGAAGGGAAGGTTCAGGAGGGATCTTATCACTATCTGTAAACACCTGGAGGGTGCAAAAAGGACAGAGCCAGGCTCTTTTCAGTGGTGCCCAGTGACAGGATGTCGTGGTTTTGCCCCAGTCGGCAACTAAGCACCACGCAGCCGCTCGCTCACCCTCCCCCTCCCCGGTGGGATGGGGGAGAGAATCGGAAGGGCAAGAGTAAGAAAACCCACGGGTTGAGATAAGAACAGTTTAATAATTGAAAAAAAAATAATAATAATAATAATAATAATAATAGTAATAATAATAATAACAATAGTAATTGTAATGAAAAGGAGAACGAGAGAGACAAACAAAACCCAGGGAAAAGAAAACAAGTGATGCAACCGCTCACCACCCGCCGACCGACACCCAGCCAGTCCCCGAGCGGCGATTGCTCCCCCCGGCCAACTCCCCTCGGTTTATATACTGAGCATGACGTCATATGGTATGGAATAGCCCCTTGGTCAGTTTGGATCAACTATCCTGGCTGTTCCCCCTCCCAGTTCCCTGTGCACCTGGCAGAGCATGGGAAGCTGAAAAAGAAAGTCCTTGACTGGTGTAAGCTCTACTTAGCAACAACCAAAACATCAGTGTGTTATCAGCATTCTTCTTACACTAAATCCAAAACACAGCACTATGCCAGCTACTAGGAAGAAAATTAACTCTCTCCCAGCTGAAACCAGGACACAGGACCAGAGGCAATAGGCATAAACTGAACCACAGGAGGTTCCCTCTGAACATCAGGAAACACTTTTTTACTTTTTAAGAGTGACTGAGCACTGGCACAGGTTGCCCAGAGACATTGTGGATTCTTCATCCTTGAGATATTCAAAAGCCTCCTGGACATAGTTCTGGCAACCAGCTCTAGATGGCCCTGCTGTAGCAGGGGAGTTGGACCAGATGACCTCCAGAGGTCCCTTCCAACCTCAACTCTTCTGTGATTCTGTGAAGGTCTTATTATTGTAGAAAGTGACAGTACGAGTATGAATCCTTTAATCAAAGTGATAGCTGCTGTACTGATGAGGTAGATTCTAATATTCCATGCAAGTGTTTGCTTTTGGCTTCTATTAATAAGGTCAGCCAAAGTAATTTTGTCAAATATATCTTTGCTTTACATTAAGGGACAGGATTCTCAGAATCTTCTCAGTAACTTAGGAGTAAAAGTTTCATGGACAGATAATTAATACTTTTTTCTTTTCATAGATCACCACAATTCTTTAAAGCTGGATGCTTAAAATTAAAACTAAATACTTCACCTATCAGCAAATCATATACAGACAATTAAAATGCCTTTTAATTTTAGTGAAGTTTTGTTGACTACTTTGAAAAATTGGTCAAGTTTGAAAATTTTATGTGAGAAATAAGAAAAAAGTAGGCTGCAATATTACTGTGCCATAAAACTTCAGTCAATGAAAGAGCTTTTACAGTTCACAATCATTCCATTCACATTACTACATTTAAAGAAAGAAAAATAATTTGGTTTGCATTTTATCCCTTAAAAGTATTACTCAAATATCTGACCAATGTTAACATAAATTTTAGGTTTGCAAGACTAAATGGCTTATGCTTCACTTCCGTTTATATTTCCTGTCTTATTTCTAGAACATCTGTAGAACATCATTATATAATACTCAGTGTTTCATACTTTGAGTCAAACCACATGTGTGTCTGGGTTTTGCAGTTATCTGTTGTAGAAGAAAGAGGTTATATCAGAAATTAATTTACATATACAGAAATGTGTAATTAATGAAATAAATTATGTTCTGGATAGCCTAGTTTAGAATCTTATTTTCCATTAATATAGACACTGATCTAAAGAAACATTAGAAACTCCTCAGCAGTACCTAGGTAGTTCTTCAGTGCTTATTATGTGAGAAACTATGCCAGGCATCTTCCATAATAAGAGTTAAACTTCTTAACAATAAGTAATAAAATACTTTTTCCCTTAATAACGTTTTTTTTTGAGATTTCTTCTTTCCATGAAGGTAAAACAGATGCAGATATCTGCACAAGTTTTCAAAGGAAATTCAGAAATATTCTGAAGTATGACAGCTTTCCCATAAGTCTTTTGATTATTTGTATTTTTCCATGTATATCAAATCTAAATCTTGTGCTCTTAGTGATGCCTATAACAAAACCACTATCTTTGAAACTATTTGAATGTAGAACCAGTTTACAAAGTAAAAATAAGGCTATGCAAATACAACCACTATGTGATTTGAATAATGAAGGTGATGTGTTGCCCATGAAGTAACATCCTTGGGAGTATGGTGGGGATGCCTTCCCAATTATGGCTTTTGATATTGCTGACATAAGAGCTTTGCATAAAATAATGCAAAAATAATGATGAAACAGTGGCAAAGTGTCTGGTTTATTTCCCTCTCATGAATAAATCAAACCTTTTTCTCACACCCATTCCTTTTAAAGTGCTATAAGAGTACAAATTCTAGTCTCTTTTTTCTTTAGATAAAAGTGATTTTTAATGACAGGCAAAAAAATCCTTTCAACTATATAATATACAAAAGTGTGTGTTCACAAGAACATACGTGTAAACATACAGATTTATTTTAAAATTTAGAGAAAGCATACTGGAAATAATGAAGACAATTATTTAAAATAAAGATGATATTTCAGGGTTTAATATGCTTTGAAAAAACAGTGTTTCATTTATTGAATGCTTCGAGATATCTTTATTTTGATATCCAAAGCATTCTTTATAGTACATTTACAGTAATTCTGAACAAGGTACACAGAGTTCATAATGCAGTTACACCTAAGTTATACTTTCTCTTATGTGTAATTACAATTTAATTCATAAAGCCAAATGCTTAATTACATGATGAAGATGAATTACAACATGTATTAAATATAATAGGTCTAGTTTATGAACAATAAACTGTGAAATTAGAAAAGGAAGAAGTTATTCATTCTCTTAATAATGAAAGGGGAAGAATAAGTAAGACTTGCTCTTTATTAACTTTGTTTTGTTTTATTGCTAGAATGGGTTTGTTTTGACTCCATCTTGCATGGAGAAGCTTTCTGTTTCTGCTTGAACATTTGATTTTTACGGTATGCTTAAAAATACCACTAAAGGAGAATATAATTACTTTCTCTTTTGTTTATCAAAGGTGAAAAATCGCATCTGTTTTGATCCCTCCCTTTAGTTTTGATTTGAATTTTGGACTTGAGAAATAACTACATACAGTGTTTGAGAAATCACATAATTCTGTTTTCTTGTTTAGCAGTTCATTAGAGGGTAGTGCTTTTTCCATCAGAAGACATAAAAGTTAGAACCTTAACTGCATCGTTATCATTAATAACAGAAAAATAACGTCTCTACTAAGCACTTTTTAATGCACTTTTTAATGTCTATGTACATATTCTAGAAAAACAATAAATCCATATCAAATAATATTAAAATACACCACGTGTGGAGTGGAATCATTCTGAAAGATTTTTCAGAACAGCCCCGTGTCTTGCACCTTTTATTAGCAGTAGGTACACTGAAACTATAAAACAGTTATGTCTCTTCAGATGTTATTTAGACAGCTATGTAAAGAATTAACACACAATGGCATGATGGCATCTATAAAAACAGTAATAGATTGTATCATAAGTCCATTTGACCTAAGCAGTTTGTTGCTTGTATTTTTTCCTGTGAGAGAATTGCATAAAATGAACTGATACTATCTGTATATAATCTCTGTAGTAAGGGCTTGTCAACACGCATATGCTGTACTTCTTTATACTATACAGATACAAGAATTTTTGTAGAGCCCCCTTTACATTGTCAACAACATATGGAGTTACCTCAAAGGAAGATGGTTAGAAAATCAGGAAAAAAAGGCTAGAAAGGACCTCTATGATGCATCTAGGTTAGTCCCCCCCACCTGCAGCAAGTTCAACTGCTTCTAACCGTTCCTGACAGTGTTTGGTACCAATATATATTCCACAACGTCCCGCAGCAATTTTTCCAATCTTTAAGTATCCATATAAAATAAAAAAAATTTCCTTAATGTCTATCCTAAATGTCTTCTGTTGCAATTTATTCCTCCTATTTCTTATTTTGCTCTTAGTGGACATTTTATTTGATTTCTTCTTTGCAATTACCTTTTATTTATTTACAAAGAAAAAACAGCCAAACCCAACTGCTCTATCCTTCCTTCTTAAAGTTTTATTTGCTTTAGAATAAGCAATCCAAACAAGCAATCTTTCTACCATTCTCTATAAGCTTGCTTGCTTGTTTGTTTCTGCTATTGTGCTTTTCTGATCCTTTTTCAGATGAACATGTTGCAATACTCCAGGCTGAGCCCTTACATTGGAAGCAAAGGTTTAGTTCCCACCTAGGGAACAACGTTAGTGTTCACACATGGCAGTGCAAGGTCTATCTGCTTTTGTAGGTATGACAGCAGTTAACTCTGTTGGGCCTTTGATCCTTCTAGCTCTTTCTGAAGGACTACTGCACGTGCATCTGCATCGCCATTCCTAAAGGGATGACCACACTGGGGCATGACAAAGGCCCATTTAACCCAGTAACTCCAACAGTGGACATAAATGGATGCCTAGGGATGAGTAAAATTGAGGCAAGCATACATGCTGCTTCCCACTCCAATTACTCCCACTCCCAACCTCATTATTTTCAGGTTATGTTAGTTACTTGCCGTCTCCTGAAACCTCTCTTTTTTCATTTGAATGAAAAAAGATATTAAAGATTTTACAGAGCAATTTGTTGTTGCCTTTCCTGTCTGCTGAATTGCAGACTACCATTTTCTTTGTTCCTTCTCTTAATGCTTATATACATATGGAATTACTTCTTTCCACACTTGCTATTCCTTGCTAGTTGTTTCTGATTTTATAGCATATTCTTACTGATTCTGCCCACGTATACATTTTTATACTTATTCTAATGTACTACGCCCATTTCCACATTCTGCACACTTTCTTTGTGTGTTTGAGATCAATTAAGAAAAGCTCATGGACCAGCAAGTTGTTTTTTACTGCACATCCTATTATTTCTCTGCATAAGAATAATTTTGGTTTTGTGGATTTGCTTCACTACTTCAGTCCTTCAGACTTGCTTCTGATAAGACCTGGACTCTGGATTTATTGGAGGATGCCATAGTGAAGTTCAGTGTCAGTACTTCTTTGCTCTTCCCCCTTTTTTCCATAATAATCATGAACTTACCCAATTCCTCATCACCTTACCCAAGCTGCCTTCTACCCTCACACTCTCCACAAATTCCTCTCTGTGATTACAAAGTTTAGAAGCACTTTTCCTCTGACTACTTTCTTCACAACAAAATTTAGGAAGTTGCTGTAAAGTTTTCACAGGTTTAAAAGAATTTAATTTCTATAACACAAGTTTCTCGTCAGATGTTCCCCATTGCCACTAAGTCTCTTGCTTCTAACAGCCCTACTAACTGGTCACAAAAACGCCTCATTAAGTTTCCTGGTAGGTATCTCTAATAAAAGTCCATCATGACTAAATGTTTGCTTATATCTATTTTATTATTGATAGAGTCTTTCAACAGTTATATTTTCCTGTGCACTTTATAAACCTGGGAACATCAACATGCATCTTTCACATGTAGGGCAACACTCCCCCTCTTTTCTCTCTACGTGTCTCTACTGAAAACCATAAATAATAAGTCTGTATCAATATTACTGCCATGAGAATTATCACAAGTCTCTGTCATGCCAATCAAGTCACAAGTTAAGCTTGTAACATTACTATATTAAGACTCTCAGCTTCTGTTTATTCTCTATATTACAGCAGGTGCACACACATACACACACATGTGCACACAGACAGCTTCTTCCAAAACTGCTGCTGCCTTGCCACGCATGCTTGTCCACTGGCTGAAATTTCCTTGAAACAATGAGAATCTTGGAACTTTCTGGATTAGGTCAAAAGAGGGGAAAGGATTTGAATTAAAAGTAACAAGCTATAGAAAATTATGACACTGCAGGTATTTCATTTGAAATATGCTTGACTCCTGAGGATTCAATGAATTTATAATGCTTGCTTCAGGTGCTTCTTATAGCACAAAATAATAAGGGAGGAAAGGAAGTGTGGTTTTACATACCAGTGAAAATTTAAAGATTAATAAAAACACCCTGCATAGATTCAATGCAGGTTTGGATGAAAAACAGAAAGAGTAATAGATTAATAAGGATGTTCTGCACACAACTGGAACAGACAAGACTTAGAAATTAAATAGATTTAACTCACGTGCCTATGTTAAGTTTGTGAAACAAATCTACAAAAGGCAAAAATCAAAGTTACTGCACATACAATACTTGGTCTCTGGCTAATGCAACTTTAATAAGGAAGCTAAATTAAATTTAAAAGAGAAAGAAAAATATACAGGTCACTTCACTAGAGTTTGATTTCCTGCTGGTTATTGATATAGGTTATAATTTCGGTAAACAAAACACCTGTCACCGTACTCTGTCAGAAGCATCACAATTTTTTATGAAAATGCATATATATATATTTATTAGTAATAGAACATGGAGGAAAGAAAAAAAGATGGGAGGAACTTTTGGTTTAGACATCCCAGGTGTGCTGCAGTCCTGCAACCATCAGCTCAGTCAGCTGTGGCTCCAGCCCAGCGGCAATGCCTGCTAAACACAGCGGTACCCACTTGGTGCTGACTCCTGCTAAAGGGAGAGGCACGTACTGCTGCGATGAAGTTGTTTCCTTCTGCTGGGTATTGCTTATCTAAACTTAAGGATTAATGACCCGATGGACTATCGTGCAACAGAAAGGACAGAGAGATTTTGCACATGCTGGGCTAATGGTGTTCTCAGGGACGTGCACCACAGGGGACCATGAGTGCCTTTACATTCAGCAGACCTCAGTTCGGCTTCCTGGAGAAATTGATAGATCTGGCTGGGACCAAAGAAAAGAAGGACAACTGACTTTCCCTCAAGGGAAAGAAATTTTCAGGACTCCACAAATGATGAACTTTGAGGTGCCAGCGAGGAGATACAAGAGGGGAAAGCTGCAAGCCTCCATTCAGGGGACAGATTTGGGGATTTCTATGGATACGTTTCTAATACCTCAAAGCGAGGAGCTTCATAGAGAACTAAAGTGTTAAAGGGATTGATCTGTATTATAATAAGTCTACTTTATATGATTTTTAAATAGGCTGCATTAACTCCATTTAAAGAAAGACTAATGCACAGTTAAGAGGTATCCTACTTATTATAAATGAGATAATTCAGGAGATAATTATTTGCCTGGGCTGCTTGACAGCAACCTATTCAAATGGTTTCATGATGGTAGTACTTTTCATTAAATATGTCCATTTCCTATGGATAACTTTCACACTAAAATAAAAAATGATTTTTTTGTTTTGTTTTTGGATTTGTTTTTTTTGGTAGGGAGAAAAAAAGGGAAAGAACAAGGTTCAACCAAAAAATAATTTTCATTGTTCACTGAATAAATGAGTTTCTGAAAAGTATGCATGTTCATGGACAAAGTAAGGTGATTCTCTTGTGATCTAATTATAAATAAGGTTTATAAGTAACTGCAGTACATTCTGTTGATGTTTTGAGCATTGTGCAATGTACGCTACTGTTATCTGTAATACAACCATTTCTTCATTCACAGTTTGAGTGAACATGTGGATTTTACCAGCATATTGGAAATTCACGTGTTGCAAAAAATCTGTTATAAATGTAGGTGATGACATGACAAATTCTATAGGTAAAAGTCACAAGGGCTAAACCACACTGCTTCAGTTGCAAAATACAGAGACACCTAAATTAAAGGAAAGAAAAAAAGTGGCCTTCAACTTTCAGGAACAAAACTGGCAAAAGTGCCTGAAAGCCCAGGGCAACAAATCATCAGCATATGACAGAGTGGCCCAGGTAGGACAAGGGGTAATGGTTTTAATCTAAAAGAGGGTAG
>VYZW01059207.1:21524-32627 GCA_013401315.1 Balaeniceps rex | reverse complement strand
ATGTCCAGAGAAGGGCAACGAAGCTGGTGAAGGGTCTAGAGCCCAAGTTCTATGAGGAGAGGCTGAGGGAACTGGGGTTGTTTAATCTGGAGAAGAGGAGGCTGAGGGGAGACCTTATCGCTCTCTACAACTACCTGAAAGGAGGTTGTAGTGAGGTGGGTGTTGGTCTCTTCTCCCAAGCAGCAAGCGATAGGATGAGAGGCAATGGCCTCAAGTTGCATCAGTGGAGGTTTAGATTGGATATTAGGAAAAATTTCTTTACTGAAAGAGTGGTCAGGCATTGGAACAGGCTGCCGAGAGAGGTGGTGGAGTCACCATCCCTGGAGGTGTTCAAAAAATGTGTAGATGTGGCACTTTGGGACACGGTTTAGTAGGCATTGTGGTGTTGGGTTGATGGTTGGACTAGATGATCTTAGAGGTCTTTTCCAGCCTTAATGATTCTGTGATTCTGTGATTCTGTGATTCTGTGATTAATTATTACTGAGTTGCATAGCTACAGGTAAGCATACAGCAAGTGACTGTAGGACAGGAATATGGGTGTCATTATTTGTGAACGAAAACCTTCATCTGGAAAAACAAAGGCTGGAGGAATTATTGGCTGAAAATCAGACTCAACATATGGAGATTTCATAAATGCTGAGCAAAGTCTTTTGTTGCTGTCCCTAGCTTTAATGAGAACAGTTTGTGTTGAAAGCTTTTGTAAATTCCATATGAAATTTTTATTTATCTAGGACACTGACCACATTTATGACTTCTCTAATTGTGTTATATGTGGTCTCCTTTGAAGTAATTACGCAGTTTACATTTTGATTCATTAACTAAATACTGTAACAAAAACCCCCTAAAACAGTTTCAAAAACAATTCAGTCAAACAAGACTTGAAATTGTGTTCTTTTAACAAGGCTGATTATGTTCTCAAATGAATGCCTCAGGACTCAGGGCAAACAATACATCCAACAGACGGTAACCTCTTAAATTGCTCCCTGAACATGCAGACGGAGCTGGTCACGGAAGCAGAACTCAGCTTCTCCCTAGGCATTAGCTTCCCACCATCAGTCACTACAGCTACAGCAAAGTACTTGTTTAAACTACGTATATAACACTTTTTAAAAATACGCCACCCTGTTTTGTTTCAGTTGATGAACACAGGTGGTACGCCAGTCAGTCACAAATGATTTTTGATACGTTGCAGCAGCTCCTGCCTCATAAATAAAATACAGGCTTTGGTCACTGAAAAAAAGCAGGGCGCGATAAACCATCTATCAACCAATGCAGATTTCCCCATTCCTTTCCTTGTGAGTGGGCATGGTTTGTCACTGTGATCTACACCGTAGATGACCCAGTCGCTGGTGAAATTATAGTGGGGCTGTGTGCAGCAATCTGCAACAGACTCCACCACTGTCTAATTCACTTCTCCATTTTTTTAAAGGTTTTGGATACCTCTTGAAATTTTCAGGTTTAAAAAAAAGAAAAAAAGTTTTCCTAGACTATTTACTATACTATCCATGTTTTGGATATTTACGGGTGCCAAAAAAAAAGTCTTTTGGCTTTAAGCTGACTTTTAAAAATATTCATTTGGGAAGAACCTACCACTGTGGTAGATCATTAAAGGTCTCTGGCTGCTTTGTTTATGTTCCTCTGCATAATTTTGTCTACCTGATGATTGTTTGGGATGAGATTCAATGTGTTCATGCTGCAAAGCTTAGTGTTTCTGTTTAAATACCCAGTCAGTCTCAGAGACTGGCATATTGCTAATAAATAAAGTCTAATAAAATATTTTCAAATTCCAAAATAATAATTTGGAAGACTGACAGTAAGGGAAGAGCTATTTTGTGGCTATCTAGAAATTACACTGTGTAGCAAACTCTACACTGAATGGAGTAACAGTTGAGGATCTATACACCTCCAGATTTAGGAAACTCAAAGCGATACCTGTGACAGCTGGCATGTTTGTATTTTCTATGACCCGGCCAGTGGTAGCACCACTGCTTTACAACCGGTATAAATGATAATTACTGATATTACAGAAACATTACTACTAAGATTTCTAACTTGTACAAACAAAACCTTATATTAAATTTAAAATAAATTGAGAGTGGTATTAGAGAAAGTAAAGGAAATGAGGATTTTTAGCACATACTGCTGTCTGAATATTCCCCAAAGTTTGTGAGTACCAAATATGTTATTATGCAATCACTGTAATAAATGCAGCTGTGTTTATTTCATTGCATAGATTGGACAAAGTGTACAAGCTAAGCATCAGTGTGTTGTTCATAAATCAGTAAAAAAAATTTAGCACAGTATGCAAGATGTACTCAGACCCTCTTTCTGTTCCAAGTGTTTTCAGACTTGGCAGAGTACACATTCCTTGGAGGACTATGAACATGCTGAGTTTTAAGCATTTCTAGCAAAATAATTTTTTAGTTAGTTCAAGAAAAAACATATAAACACTTTGCTTAATAGCATAAGAATGAACTTTTAAATACAGTGAAATACAGCTTAAAAAGTTCTGTTTAGTTTTTCTTAAAAGTGAGGTAAAAGAAAGTGTAATTAATTTCCACCCAAGGAATAGCTTCTTTAGAAGAAAAAAAAATGCTGACTATATTTGAGCCTCCTTCCAGGATCCTCCCTTATGGTCTCTTTCAGAAAAGTTTGCAAATTTAATCCCTGGTTGTACATACTCAGAAAACAACCCCACCGCTTTCACAAAGATGCCACTTTGGTTCTTTAATGTGTTGATTTTTCTATGCTTTGTATTTAATGACCGTTATAACCACACTTTTGAATACTAATACAATTACTGTGATCCACAACCAAAACTCGTAAATGCATGTAGTCAGTTATTTTCCACTGAAGTCTATAACTTTTTACTATGCTTTCCCTATAGTTGTTTTTTAAATATACTTTGATAAGGAGGTCTCATATAAACCTGTTATTCTATTAAGATTAATCTAAGAAAACCTTAGAATAGAAGTCTTCTCACTAATACCTACTGTACCGTACTATAATTAACTATTAGGCTATATACAATTGCCTTCAGTGAAACAGTGCTACTCACATGCCGGCTGTATTCCACCATGTATTTAAGTCTTAAATGTTTCGCTACACCCGTCTTTATTATACAGGAATACGGTGCACACAGTCACAGGTGTCCTGCTTGGACCTGAGACCTCTTGCTGCTATTTGTTTTTAGTATTTCCAGTGCAAAGGAAAATGCTTTGAATGTTTGACTTCTCCTTTGCTAATTAGAGTTACTGGGAAAAAATCATATTAAAAAGAAAACTCTACTATACTGTTTAGCCTATGCATTGCTTTGAAACAGTTTTCTGTAGAAATATTTCTGTGTACATTTAGTCTCTCTAGGGAATGGATTTTTGTTAGTTTTTAGTTCTGCCTTTGTATATGTCTAACAAAACAGAGTCTGAAACTACAAACTTGCTTTTCCATGTCTGTTTGGGAAAACAGACACGTAGTCAGTGGAACTTCTCAGCAATGTATCTTCTGGCAAAAAAATACTCACTTGATGCTTTTAAACCATTGTAGCATTGTATTTATATTGAGCCACCAAGCTAGAGAAGGGGAAGGGAATTAAATTTCCCAAGTAACACGAAGAAGTGACTTGAGGCCCACTACAAATCTGACCAGAAAAAATTGCAGACTGCGAATAACTCACTGTCCTACCTTGAGATTAAGGTAACAATCTGAGTTATATTTCTAGAATATATGTTTCTAGAATTATTTCTATAATATAACTCTATTTCTATAACTGTAACTATGAGAGCTATATTTCATGCTCTTAGCACATTCAATAAAGGAAATCTACTTGCTTGCCTTCACAGTTCTTTTCAGGCATAAGCTTCACAAATCTTCTCACTTAGAAAAATTACTGGGTTTTCTTGAGTTGAATCAAAGTTTCCAGACGAGGCCTACAATTTTGCATTTGGAGTCTGCCATTAAAAAAAAACGTGTATTCAAGTTAGTTTTATATTTTGTGGCTCAAGAAGAAAATTATAACTTTGCCTGATTTTCTTTTAAGCCAAAGGATCCATCAACAAAATTCACCTACAAATTCTTTCCTGTAAGCTATAAATTCATCCTTGCCCACGATGCCAACAGAACCTTTGACAAAAATTAGGTTGCTGCTGTGCTTAAACCTTGGTCAATCATGTAGATCCAGGTTGTCTAATTGTTTCCTTTTTTCTTTCTCCTCTTTTGTCTGTATCCATCTGTTGTATGATCTTTGTGGTCGGAATTGCCTTTATTTGGTCCCTGAGTTTGTACAGAGTTTTGCACCATTGGGATTCTTGGCCGTGACTGAAGATCCAGAGGTATGTGCAGGTGACTATGTCCACAAGTCCATGTATGTGCACACCAGAGGTGAGGCTGAAATTGCTTTGAAAAGTTGAACTTTATTTATTGGACCTTCCCTGGCACCCCTGGCTTACTCTGTACTAGCAATACTGTTCAGTGGCATTTCATAGAAGGAATGTGAATAGTATTTCTCTTACTGACATTAAGTGTAAACGCTGGCAAAGAAAATCATTTTTGTAGCCACTTAGCCAAACTACTAAAACAACTGAGCAAGTATTTTGTTTCAGTTGCTACCTTAAGACTGTTTTTTCTGCAAGGTCTTACTCCATTACGTTCCTCTTGTGATAAATTACTGAACAGTTTAAAAAGCAGGCTGCAGGAAACAAAAGATGCACCTTGGTTCTTTGTGATATAAGCTGCATGTTCTATCTTGTTGTACTAAATTAATCATAAACATTATTCAATATTTAAATATTTAAAAGGGGAAAAGAGCAGGTGCCTGCCAAGAACAGGTGTTACGAATTTAAAGTTAAATAAAATGCACCAATCCTTTCCACATATTATTTCCGTAAAACGTATCACAAACCATACTCTGCACTAATATGTCCCCAGCTGTGCAGAAGAAAAGTTTTTTGTCACCTGTTTTCTGATCTGGTCTTGTTTCTAGAATTTATTTCCCACTTTGGTTCACAAGGGTTCAGTTTTGCTGACCTTGATGGGATTCTGTAAATACCATGTTGCCGATCTTAGAATGATTGTAAACATCATTACCTTTACAATGGGTAGCTCAATGAGTACTTGCAGAAATAATTCAGCAGGCTGCCCAAGGATAAAGGATTTGCCCAAGGTTTATTTTGATTTATTTTAGAAGCACATATGAAATTAATCATTGTCTAATATTGAACATACACACAAGCATTTGAAGGAGTGGTCCCATATTACCCAAGCTTTTTCTCAAGTCTATCAATGGGTCATTTGAGTCCTGTGAGAAAGGTTATTTGTGATAAAATTAGTAAAACAGTTTGGTAGATTTGATTATAATGTATTTTAACACGTGAATAAGCACTGTCCAAGCAAGACAATGATGAGAGATGGAGATCAGCAATCATCCTGTGCAAAAAGTCTTTTTCCTCCCTGCTTTCCCTCCACAAAATTTCCTTTAAGTAAGTGACTCACAGCCTTACCCTTCAGAAAATCCTACTATTTTTACAACATGCCAGCATCTAAAAACATGGAAAATGTTTTGAAATAATTCTAAAGGAGAATGCATTATACACTAGTGAATGACCAATGCATTTCTCACTAATCTTAGGTTTACATCCCTGACAGAGTCTGAAAAATTGTATCAGACTTGGGACTATACCTGAAATACTGGCTGTGCTGCAGAGCCAATGATAGACTTTTTCCCTTTCCAGCTGGAGTATCAGGGTTATTAAAACAACTAATATACAGTTCCAAAGTTCTTTTTCCTTGGAGGATCTTAATGCATGTTACAAATATTTAAACCAAATATTTAGAGGAAGGCAAATGTAACTGTACAAGAGCTTCTATAACTATTGAACACATATAGAATATTAGCATGGTTTTATATAACTAAAAATTGTATAAGGGACAACTTCTTCACTAGGACTGTAATGCAGTACTGGAACAAGTCATCTGCAGGGGTGGTGGAATCTCCATTCCTGAAGGTTTCAAGGCCTGGCCAGACAAAGCCACAGCTGACCTGATGTGGCAGTAGCCCTGCTCTGAGCGGGAGGTTGTTCTACAGGATGTCTGTGCAGTCTTCATCCTTGAAGGTTTTCAAGATGGGCTGGATAAAGCCCTGGGCAACCCAGTCTGAGCACACAGTTGACCCTGCTTTCTCTTGGAGACCTCATGATGTCCCTTCCAACCTGAAGTATCCTGTGATGCTATGACCTCAAGATGTGCTTTCGAACCACTATTACTCCCATGATTCTGTGACTATGAAATCCAGACTAACTAGTAGACATGTTAATAATATTCTTTCAACATAACTTTCCAGGCATATAAAGAAATCAGGGGTTTTTTTCTGGAGACAAGACCACAGTGTACATCCCAGGGGCCCATCCAGGAGCTGTAGAGAGAGCTAGAGACCCTTTCAGCATAGCTCAGGCAGGGATTGAAGGCCCCAGGCTGAGCTGAAATGGGGCTCCTAGGCCCATGGGCAGTGGGCTGGGGGGGGGTCCCAGGTGGGACTGGTCAGGGCCTTTCAGGCCCTGGAGGCCTAGTTCTTGGGGTTACTGCCGTGTAACATTGCTGTGTGCATAGAAACTGCATTTGAACCACAACCCTGTTGCAGACTGGAAAGTACTCCGAGGCAGCAGCATCACGTGTTTGCCAGCTTCTTACAGTTTTTTGCAGGTATCTGCAATGGGCTGCTTTGGAGTTGGACATTGGGCTATATGGACCTTTGCTCTGACCAGCGGAGCTGTCTTTATAGTTGGTGGAATTCATCAAAGCTCCCATGATAGGAAGAATCAGTTTTCATTCCTAGGGACCTCCTAGATCCTAGGGAGATCATCTGAGGGACTATAAAAGCAAGGGGCCAAAGCAGGGCTGGAGAGGAGAACCGAAGATTTACTTAGACAAAGAGAAGGAACTGGGGCACGACTAGAGTAGACACCTCCAGAAGTGAGGAAGGCTGGAACAAAACTTATCAAGAAAGTCCCTGGAGGACATTAGCAAGGAGCTAGAGAGGTTGGCATACGGTAGGAAACAGGAGCAAACTGAAGGGAAAAGCTTTGAGCAGCCATCCTACTTCAGAGGCAGGCTTGTGTGTAACCAAAAAGATTTTGCTTTCTGAGTGATTCAACAGGTCCCTTCTGTTCTCCCTCCCTCCCTCCTTCCCTCATTACCACGTTGTGGGTGCCCGAATGACCGTACTGCTGGCCCAAGGAGGTGGTTTATTCAACATCCACATTCTGGCAAAAGATTTGTTTCGTTTTTAAGCAGGTCACATACTTAATGCTTTGGTAGCTAATCAAGAATCGATTTTTTGCAGTAAGCTGACACTGGATACACACATAATACTGGTGAAGATTTTAAACTACTTGCTCTCATGTGTAATAGCGCTGACTTCAACAGACTGTTCATGTTAGAGATACAGAAACTGATCAGTAATAAAATAAAAGTCTAAATATTTATATAAGCTTATATTCATTCCCTTAGCCAAATCATAGTGTGTGTATATATATAGACAGAGATACAATGTAAGTATACATGTTGACACATTTTCAGTGACATTTCTTCAGGGCATATCTGTCATCATTCTGTAAAGCAGAACACACATGTGCCTAACCCACATGATTCTACACCCATATTAATCCAGTGTTAATTAATTTTCTTTATAGATCATTTCAACTTCACTGCATTGTTCTGCACATTTAGCTGGATGATAAACATACACGCACCTTGTTATGCTGCTAGTCATAAAACAGAAATAAGCACTTTACTTCATATGAACAGGTGCCTCCCATGTTACACTCTTTTTCGGAAGGTGATGCTCCAGCAATGTCATGCTTCCATGAGTACAAGGTGCCACCCTGTGAAATACATCTGAAATTAATTATAGAAGCTAAAGAACAAGATGCTTTCATCACTGTCTTGGAAGCCTTTAGAACCCACTTGCCATCTCATGTTAACTGAACAGAGTTTTCAAAAAGAAGAATCTGATTTTATTTGCATGCATATCTCAATACAAAGTACGGACTAACTTCTTTGAAGTTCTTCTTCAAAGCATCTTCAAAGGTGGGCCTCTAGTTTGTAAGGAGATATAGACGTAAATAAAATCAGATTCAATTAACTTTTTAATTTGCTTCTTTAACAATAACATTGTTCGTATTAAAACACTGTTACCGTTGGAGAACTTCAGTCAACAAGTACATACAAATGCTATCACTGTGATGCTTTTTGGTGTTGTCAGAAAAAAAGCCTTATAAAGGAAGAAAAAAGCATTTTCTGAACTGTGAGTCATTACCACAATACAAAATTATGCAAAAGCTCAGCTAAATGGAGATAATCCAAAACACACTTATTTTCTTTTTCCTGTGAATGTATATCTTTGTTTGATTCCAGGCAACACTGTTATCTGCAATAGGATTTATCGTATCAAATCAAGACCACACAACCTTTGATTCTTTGCTCTTAATTTACTGTTATCTTTAATAAGAAATGAAGTATTCACTATAAAATTACTTTCACTACGAAAACATACAATAAAGTCTGATGCTTTCCCAATTATCTGCCCTTGTATGCTCTGCTAGAAGTAACAGAGACATTTTAATAATAATTCTAATGTCATGTAGTGTGCAGTGATAACGAATGTACTTGGAACAAAACATTGCCTGCATGCTAAAATTGATTGTAGGTCTTTTCTGGGGTGTCCCAGGGAAATGGCACACTTTTTCTAAGAGTAACTAAGTTACTGTACTTGATCCCTCATACTGAGAGACTAAACCGAAGCAGGATTGACTGTGGAATCCAACTGCTTTCTGAATATAACAGTAATTTTATTTTAAAAATGCTTATATTAGTTATGGAAAGATATTCCCTTTATTTAGAAACAGCCCATAAGACGTTCTATTTCAACTGCTTTGGTAGAAACAAAGGATACCTAGTCACCTTCCGTCCTAGCTGTCAAACCGCTTTTCTTTATTCTGCACACACAGAACACCATTAATCACAGGGGAAAAAACAAACCACACCTCTATATACAAACTGCAAGGTAGGAACATTTACTTGCTTATATAGCGTATGAGAAATGAGCTGAATGAACACAAACATTTCCAAACTTACCCTGCAGAAACAGTATTTATCTCATACACATCTCCTAAATATCTACATAAATCTGTCGTAAATCTTGCTTCTTCCAGTTTTTGTAGCCCCCCCATATGTATGTACACACATATGTATATATGTATGTGTGTGAACGAGGATTCTACTTGGGCAGCCCTATGGCTGAGAATTTGTGACCGGCTTACAGCCTGTGTGAATTTTGCTAGCTCTTGTTTCCCTGCAATGCATGCCAAACTAGATACTGAAAGCCTTTTGTATTAAAGAATCAAAAAGATGGTAAACAACTGTTGCTGCTTCTCTACCTTTCCCTTAAGTCTTGTACCACCACCTTTTTGTTTAATATATCTCCAATGTTACAGTTTTCCTTCTTTCTTCTCACTTGTGCCTTTTTTCCTATGAGACTCATAGCTTACATGTAAACACCCTTAGATTGTTTATTCCCACAAGTGAACTGTCAGTGTATCAGCAATAGCCGCTGGTACAGATCTCTTGCAACAAAACTGTTCGTAATGTATCAGAACTGATCCAGCTCCTCAGACCCAAGCTGTGTCCTGCTGCAAGGAATTACTCTCACTGCAGACGGACCTTCGGTGGACATTTGGTCCCTGTCCTTCACCTGAGAGTTACTGCAAATGCAATGGTCCTTTGACAGCACCCCTTTTTGGACTCAAAGTGGCCATGGAGTCTCACAACTGCAGTGTCCCACGAAAGTCTTGATGAAGCACTGTTATAGCTTATAGCCCCTTGAGTCCAATTCAAGATCCATGAGAAGGTTCAGGATCAGGGTACAGCTGGAGAATCAGTTTTTTGGTATCATAAAAGGTCTAGACAGAGGTAGGGAGGCACCCTAGCCACACACCTGTTAAGCCATGTGATAGCTTTATATTGAGACATACCCTTGCAAACACCACTAAAGCTTTTGGCTGATGTTTTCACTCTGGGTGATGTGGATTATACCACCCTTCACAGCTGGTGTGTAAGCAACATCTGAGAATTTTCATCAGAAAACACAGTTATGAACACCACATTTCTTAGGTAAACACTGAAATCTCATTGCAAGTAGAAGAAATTCAAGTTGACAGACAAATTGTAGAGATAGTTGGTAAGTTCATCTCTCTAGGCAACAAACTACTGTCACATGGGGAAAAACGCCTTGAGCTACGAGCCACAGCTAGGAAAGATGTGACAAGCATTCAAGTCCACAACGCCATCAATGACCGGGAGCGCTGAAGAGGCAAGTGATGACCAGAAATGCAATTGTTTGAGTTCCTCTACAATAGAGACAGCACTAGGAAATAAGCGTTGGGGTGGCTGAACTTATTAATTACTAAGGCTAGGTAGGCACACCCTGCTAATGTTGCCTGCCTTGAAAATTAAGTTCCTGCAGCCCTCGAGTAGAATCGAGGTCGGAGAAGACTGAGAGCTGCATCAAACAAAAGGTGGCAGCAGGGTGCTCCTCATTAACTTTACTTCCCCCGGGAACACCTGTCGCGGGGATGAAGCTGTATGACAGCAGAGTGGGTCCTCCTTGTTTATCGGACCGTCACCTACCCCTGCTACTTCTGAACAGAGCTCAACAGCCGCGAAGGGAAGGGAAAAAGGGGCCAGGGCTTGACGAGCTCCAGAGCGCGAAGTGATGCTGCCATCTGGAGCACAGGGACCGTCACTGACGAGAATCTGTCTAGCACCGAACTGAAGCTTCAAGCCTACAAAAAACATTCCTGTGGGAGCTTCTGTCTCTCTGCAGGGTACCAGGACAGAGCTCCAAAAGTCCCGTGGGGCGTGACGTGCACTACTGCCGAGGAGGCGACAATCCGTTTTCTAACCGTTCTGCTCTCCTTCTGTTTTTCACATTTCAGAGCTACGGAATGCGTTGTTTCACCGGCATTTCTAGCACGGCCAGCGACGCCTCCCTGACGAGCCTGACACGCATGTGCAAATCGGAGAGCTCCAAGGCGGCCATGCGGCCCGCAGCCG
>VYZW01059207.1:8523-21253 GCA_013401315.1 Balaeniceps rex | reverse complement strand
GTAGCGGGCGGTCGGGGGCGGGGCTGCCCGGGGGGCGGGGCCTGCGCCGCGGCGGCTGTTTAACGTTCGCCGGGGTGGCGGTCGGTGAGGGGCTGGTGGGAGGGTGGTCGTACTCGTCCTGGAGCGAGCGTGATAGGCAGCGTCACAAGTCTCTGTGCTAATGAAATGACGACATACAGCAGGGGCTCTCCGTTCCTGAGGGCAGGGGTGGTTACNCGGGGGCGGGAAGAAGCTGTGCCCTTCACGCATGCGCAAGAGAGCGCTCGGCCCCTCCCAGCGCCGGCCGCCCCTTGCCGCGNGTGGTGGGCCCGGAGCGGGCAGCGGCGGGGAAGCGGCCCTCGGTGGGTCAGCGGCGGCGCCCTGGGGTTTACATCGCCGTGCCTACAGTACCCTCCGCCGCCTCCGTGGGACGGTGGATTTCAGAGGAGGCGTTTCCCCAGGCGAGGACATTATTAATAGCATATATAATAGCAGCAATATAGGATATATGTCATTGGGTAGCACACAACAGTAGCATATATCATAGCAATAATAGCTTGGCATCAACTGAGTTTTGACAAGGCCTCTTCCTTTAGAGGAGGTTGCTTGGCAAGGATGAATCACAGCATCCTCATACCACTGTCATTTTTCAGTGTTTTGATTGGTGTGGACTTGAATAGTCCCGGTGTTTTCTAGCCATAATCCATGGGATGCAAGGTTTGAGATCATTTTGAGGTACCTGTCAGCTGATGTGAAAGATTTTAATTCCTGTTTGTTTTGCTGATCAGGCAGGCCTGGGCAGCTTCTCCTGAAAACTGGATTTTCTTGTTTGAATAAATGAGTAACAGCTCATCTTTGAAGAAACTATGAAGTTGTATTTCCATGCACTGTGACCTGTTTTTTCCCTTCCTTTTATTGTAAATGTCAGTTTTAATGGATGTTTCTTACTTTTTTTTTCCTTCCCTTTGGAGAACAAGAAATTAGTCTAGATGCAGTAAATGGGAAGAAATGGAAGAAAGGAAAATCAAGAGGAGGAGCCCCAAATCATCTACCAGTCACCCTGCTCAGGTTACTAACTCCAAGAAAAACTCCGTGCCAGTCAGTAAAAGTACAGCCTTTTCAAATCCTGCACCACAGCCTGCAGTACAAAAACCAAAGTTAAAACGGTAAGCTTGGGAGCACCTTGCAAGCTCAGTGGAAGTGAGAGCCAGAAACCTGTCAATGCTCAGACAGCCTAAAGGGTGTTTAGACTGGCTGGGGCAGAATGGAAAGAAAGCTTCAGACTCATGAAAAAATTTGATGATGTGTCTGGTTTTAGCAAAGCAATTTGTGCTTAATGCAATGTAATGGTTATTTTACAGAAAAAGAAGGTGCCCGATACTACTCTTGTAAGCTTTGTAAAATGTTACACAGTGCTGTAGACTCACACTGGTAACAATTTAGCTGAATAGATGATAGCGTAATGTGGCTGGTGAGAGACAAGAGTTGGGTGATCAAATATGGCAAACGTGGGCATCGTGTGGGATATAGCAGAGCCCCAGATGTACAGCTGTGAGGAACAAATAAACCATTACATGACTGCAAGGTTGGAACTCACAAGTAGGGCAGGAAATGAAGGACGTCAGTTGAACAGGATGAGCTAGAACTGCAATTTCCGTGTTTTTTGTTTGGGGACCCACCAGTGGGGGCAGCGGTAGCTCCCGGGCCATACTCATGGGCAGAGAGAGGCATTCAGCTCTTCAGAAAGTACCATTTTTGGAATAGTTTGTGTATTATTGATGATGCATCTATTTCAGTTTGAGAATGTTAATTTTCCTGCATGTTAGAGAATATATTTCTTGGCCGTGGCAGATACAGTAGATAAATGAGTGAAGAGAGATTTTAAAGTGATATGTTAGCTGGTGAGAGGCAGCGGAGTTTGTTGATCTGTAAGTATGAGCTGAAGATTAAATACTGAACTGTCCTCTTTGGCACAGATAGCCTATTTAAAGGACCCAGTATTGGCCTGATGGAAACGTAATGCATTTCTGCAATGTAAAGTCTATACATTTTTTTTTTTCCAGGGAAAATGTGTTAATACTTTGAGGGAAGTAATAATAAATACTAATGTGCTGTAACGTGGTGGTGCCTGCAGCCGACTGTACAGTTTATTAAGACTCAACGCTATTCTGGAATGTACTAGAAATTCATTTCTTGTAGCCCACAATATTGGCTAGAGAAGAAAATGTCCTTTTTTTGCTTTAAGTTTTGGAAAAGGACATTCTTGCTCAATTGTTAAATGAAGCTTACCAAGCAGTGATAATACAGACAATTTCTCAAACTCTCCAAGCAGGAGTGGTAATTGACATAACAATGCGAGGATGAACTGCTGTTACAATAGTGGAGTAGGAGTATTTAATTCATTTTCACTTCATCTACAAGAATCTAATAAATAAAGTTTTCCAGGAGCAGTAATATATTGTATTAAACTTCAGATACAGGTGGAAAAAATCAGTGACCTTTCTGGCATACAAACATTTCTTTAAGTCTGAAATTGAAGCAGAAATAGCCAAAGTTAAACCTAAATTGAGATGTGTTGCTCTGAGTTGAACCAGATATGATAATTGTTGGATCGTTAGTCGTTCCAGTGTATAAGCTATGTATTCTATACGATGTTTATAGACGACAGAAGCTGTTAGGCTGGAAAAATAATTATTATTTCCCATAAGAAAGAAAGAATTTATGACTTGCAGAGCATGGGAGTATTCAAGGGAAGGGTGGAGCTTAATATGCTGTAAACCCTACTATCTTCACTAATTAAATAAAGCCTCTTTACTAAGCCTGTAATTTTTTAATATCCCATAGTACCCTGAATTTTAATTTTTAGGCTCAAAACTTTTCACTGAATCAGATTCTGAACAGACTCACCATGAGGCTGCAGAAGCAGCCATGCCAATGTGAGAGGAAGGCTGTGTACACACATGGATGGGCAAATCAGGCTTGAAAACAGCCCCTTACCTGAATTGTATTAGGTTAAGATGCAGTCTGTCTGTCTCTGGGCCAGAGATGGAATGTGCTGCTTCTCACTGGTAATTGAGTGTTTAGCTTCCATATTGATTGCATGTTCATTTGGATTTATAATGGTTATTCATTTTCATTTGTGTAATTTCTATGGGCACATGGTGCTCTGAATAAATTTTATGTCTAGAGAAAAATGTATGGATCCAGGAATTTTGATGGTTTTGTTGCAGAGGGAGCTGTAGAGAATTTTTAGCACATTTAACATTTGTTCAGGCACGGACTAGTTCCATTTGGTATGCGTTAGAGGACTGAGAGATTTCTTTTGATGACGAGTTTTACAAAATTGAGATGTTGTTTGAAGGTGGGAAGAAGGAGCTCTAGGAAAATTTATCTGGAGGCAAGATCATCTTTCTGCATAGGTTATAAAGAATTGTTTTCCACACTGGTTGCAGTCTATAGGTGCTTGCGACAACAGGAGCATATGATTGCTGAGGGTTTTTCTCTCTGGCTTAAAGAAAGTTTGCAGATGCTGTTTGGGTGATTTTATGTAGATAATACCCCATGTGCCATTGTTGGGTAGTGGTCCTCTTCAGATCATTAAGACAGCCATTACATACATCTGCTCCATTGATGTTTCCCACTAACAGGAAAGCAGATTGTTGGAGCCCTTCATTTTGTACTATCAAACTGTCAAGATAGTGACGTTGTTCTTTATTCTTAAGACAAACTGGTGATCCATTTTTTAACTTAAAAAAAGTGATTGAAATATGTATTATATATTTTCCATTTAATTTTCAAGGCCCAGATGTACATGTATCCTACACTTCAGATTCTCAGTGAAAGTGAAAGCAGGAAGTGATCTTTTTGTTTTGTTTAATTATTTATTTTTTTCAGTGTAATAAAAGAGAAAGCCAAACCTCCAGGAGGGGAAGCAAAAGGGGCACAGGCAGCACCAATCCAGCATTCTTTTCTCACAGATGTATCAGATGTCCAGGAAATGGAAAGGGGACTTTTGAGTCTCCTGAATGACTTCCACTCTGGCAAACTTCAAGCATTTGGTAAGTGCATGAATTGTCTGTATACAATAGTTGTTTTTATAGCTATACGATGGTAACATTTGCAAACAAGTGTGCTGTATGGACAAACTGCCAGTTTGTCATATTGGACTCTGCCATATGAAATGAAGTTTAACATAATTAATAGATCTTACTGCATTTTACAATTACAGTCCTCTTGTAAGGTTGTCTTTGGTGTGAGATTATTCAAATGCCATTTCATTGTTCCTTCCAGCGTGGCTGACCAAAGGCAGTACCTTGGCTTATGGATTTAAGATACTAAGTTTAAAGCCACTTATTTATGATAGTATAGGAATAAGAAGTAACTGTATCTAGCACCTGATTTTGCTGCATATTAACGCTTCAGACTATTGGTAACAACTTCTATGGAATCCAATGCAAGTTGCATTTTACACAGGTTACTCTTCTGTCTTAGCATCTTACTCTTCTTACTACTTCACAGTTGATGGAGGTTTCAGAAAAATCATGACATTTCTGCTTCCTTTTTTTCCTTGTACTGAGTAGGAAGATGCATATATGCTTTTGCAAGCTTAGTGCTACGTCAGCACATCACATTAATTCCACACCAATTTTACAAGAGAACCTGAAAAGTCTGTATTATATAAAGCATCAGTTGCAAGAAAGCAAGCCCCGAGATTAATGAAAACTAGAAAGAAGGTTTATTGTGATCATATTTAAAGTTAAAAACCAGGGCCTTCCTAAATCAGAGAGAAATTCAGGAGTATAGAAAAAACAGGTATATTCTAAAAAAACAGTGAGTACATTTCGGTAGTTATCATTAAGTTCAGCACAACATAACACCAGACAGGGTGACAGAAACTTCAGTAGTGAAACAGGGAGAAATCATTGAGAAAGAAAATTATCTTGTAAATTTGATGTTTAAATTCCTCATCTCTGATGTAAAAAGCTGCATCTTCACACCTTCATTTGCTCTCTCAGGTTTCTTTATCTAAAGCTGTTGCTCGACCTTTTAGGAAATGAATGTTCCATAGAGCAGATGGAGCATGTGCGTAGTATGCAGGAGAAACTTGCTCGCCTTAATCTGGAGCTCTACGGGGAGCTGGAAGAACTCCCTGAAGACAAAAGAAAACTAGCCAGTGACTCCAATCTGGATAGGCTGCTATCAGATGTAAGTACTGGGAAGGCAGGATGCACGGAACTTTCCCCACAGAACTCTGTTCAGGAAAACAACACTACTAGGTGGGCAGTGATTTACAGTTGAGGCAAACATAGTTGTGTAATGAACCAAGACATGAGTCCTACCCTCATCTTGGTTTTGAGAAAACACGGTACCTTGTTTTCTCTTTTTGTAGGCTGCAGCTTGTTTTGGTGAGTGGAGCGGTCTAGCTGTAAACTGTGTGAGGATGTAGGCCTGTTTAGAGACAGCCAATGTACCAGGGAACTACGACCGTTTTCCCTGTGGTCCATCCTCCTACATCTGGGGAAGACCACACATAACAAGGAATTTAGATCTGTATATTCTACACTTTCAGTTTCTCCCTTCTCTCGTGTATTTCCACAAAACCCAAAACTTTAAAATTTCTTTAAATTTCCTGAGATTGGCAGATTTAAACTTTATTTGGGACTTAGCTCTGTTGGTGTAGAATTTAGTGCAGGTTTGCTTTGCTTTTTGCAATAAAATCATACATTTCAGCCCAAACTATTAGCGATTTCTTTCATTGTTTTAATGTATTTATTTCATCCTATCAGCATAATTGTTGCATTTATCTAACTGAAATGCCACTTCTGATACTTTCTACATTTATATTGCAGCTAGAAGAACTGAATTCGTCTATGTATCCTTTTCCTTACATGTCTGTTTTGCATTATAATTGTTGTTAACTGTAATCAAATTACAGTATATTTCCCCAGTAACTGGTGTCCTTACAGGAGTCAGATTGCTTCAGTAATGTCCTTTCTTTTAAATTAGTACTGTAATACAGCTTGGATTTTAGGTTCTTCCAATACATAAATGACTGGATCTAACACTTTTAATTACAGGCTGGTTTTTCATGATGATTTATTCAGCTAGCATGTACCACTTTAGACAACTTGTTGACAGTAGATGGCAAAGCCTGTCAGAAGCAGGGTCTTTCTACATACTTCTTGCTGAGACATTCTGGAACAAACATAGATAATAATATTCCTTCTGTGGTACTCGGAAGTCTTCTGTCCCACTGATAAGTGAATCCTGTTACCTTTTAGTTTTCTCTAGAAGTATAAGCAGCTGTTTATCACTGATTTTACTGTGAATAGTGGACTGACCTAATGTTTTATTTCCAAGGTCAGACTACGGTTGAGTCAAATACTTCAGCAGAGCTTTGGTAACTGAACAAATATGCGCTCTTAGCCTACCCAGAAGATAAAGCTGAATGTCTTAGCTTGTCTTTTACATCATGCTTTTGATAAGAACACAGTTGAGGAGCGTCACATTCAGTTCATACTGCAGTCTAGTTATTTCTGGTGTTACACACTTCGTATGCATTGAAGAAGGTGGGATTCTAGTTTGGGACTTAAGATACTGCGCTGGTAGATACATTCTGTGTCTGTGGAAAGCTGTTTAAGGCTAGGTCTCATAAAGAACACAAGTGGAATGTGATAATAATATCACATTATAGTGATAAAAACATGCCCCTTGATCTGCCAGCTAATTCTGGAGGTATGTAATGCTTAAGTCTCCTCATTGAGGATGATTAATCTATTGGTTGAGAACTAGCATAGGACTTCATAGAACTGAATTCACCTAGACTGGTGCATACCCGTCACAGGACTAAGCATAGTTTCATGTAGCACTGCTATCTTGTTTATACCTTATCTATATGTGAAAATGTTATTCCTTAATGGTTTGCTTCAGCCAAAAACTACATTTAGCAGATGCTCAAGATATTCCAAATAGTGCCACGGGCTGAAAGAACAGCCTTGTCAATTTGGATTCTCCCAGAAGCTTTTCTTTTGTTTTTCCCGACAGCGGAATCTGGAACAGTTGTTGATTCATTGTGGGTTGGTTGGTTTTGGTTGTGGTGTGGTGGGTTTTTTTTGTTTTTTTTTTAATTTTACAAAATGAAGAATCAAAGTGCAAATCCAGGTATTTATTTTTGCACATTCCTCTCTGAGCACTGCATTATGTCAGGACTCAGTATCTAGAGTTTTAAGTAGGTTGTTGTGATGCTATGTTTTTTATTGTTGCCTTATTTAATAGAAAAATTGGAGAGACTTGGAAGTACATTTCTTCTGCTCAGTGTTGTTCATGTGGTTGAAAAGTATATATAAGTTCATTAGCATTTTTCCAATTTTTATGAAGGTAGTGATGATGTTGCCTTTCTAATCAGCACGTAGACAATCTGCACACTATTTTTAGTGTTTGGTTGATCAGTGATGCCACAGATTAATTTATTGTTAATAAAGTAAAACTTTAAATATATGGTGTTTCATTTAGAGAAGTTGCTATCTGTTCAGCTGTGTTAAGACGACATGAGTTCTTGCATGGTTGGAATGTTTACCAGCACCAGTTACTTTTTTTTAATTACTGTGAATAATTATAAAATGTCACTAAATTAGAACTAGCATGCATGCTAGCAGTCCACATAATTTAAGTATTGTGAAATTCCAAAATTGAGTAAAGTTATTGTTCAATAAATCCAGTAGAGGCAGTTTTGTAGTCATTCCTGTGTTATAAATAGCCTGGTATTAATTGGTATCATCTTTGTGTTCCCAGTCAGAGAAAAAATTCTGTATTAGTGTAAAATTAGTCTGATTTTAGATCCAAAATTTCTGTCCTGGTCCATCAAACTATGCCTTTGGTTCTAGATTTATTGTATATTTAGTTTTTAGGTAATACATTCAGATTCTATACTGTATATACTTACTGCACAAGGAATGAGATCTTTATCCTTCTACTTGAGAGCGAAGTTTTCATCAGCCCAAAGTGGGCATGTGGCCAGGGAACAAAAGATGCCTGTTGTTTGGCATCTTTGGAGAAGATGCTTCTTCAGACGCAAGATGTATTTGTGGATTCCATTAGCTCCAGCTCCTTTCAGGATCGCACATAGCGCCAAGTCTGCACTCTGCCGCTGGGGAGAGAAAGATCATTTAAACACCACAGTGTGCTCTGGCTACAAATTCAGCCTCAAACACCATTATTCCCTGCCTCACCTATCAGGCAGATCTCAATGATTAACAAACCAGTAGGGATCCCAGCTGGGCTTTTCCTTTAGACTGTTCTTGTTCTTTACATGATTTATCTCCTTCGTTGTTGAGATTCTCTAGGAGTTTTGCATGCTGGTAAAGTTACCTCCAAGTCCTAGCCTGCTGCTGGGTATGTACCTGTGATGTTGTGAACATCAAGCAAAAGAGCAGCGTGATTTAGCCTTATGCCTCAAGGTGTGTAAAGGTGCGATGCCAGTTGGGGTGGCAAAAGTCACTAGTAGAGCTGCATTTTTACTAGTAGAATGGCAGCTCATTTTGATTCAGGAGGAGAGCTGTACCCTCACTAGCAATTTGTTGCCAGTGCAGTGTATTGCAGCACTGTAATGCCTACTGGCTCCCAAACACACTTTTAACCAGTAGTTTTCATCATTTAAGCTGTTCTACAATAAAGAGAATGCTTTTTCCTTTTGGGGCTCTGTCATCTAACTCTGCTTAGGCTTATGACTTCAGACACCTTTCAAATAACTTACAAATGTGTGGTCTGTTGGATGCCTTGATCTCTAAGTTTCTGTAGTAATTTATGCAAGTACATAACACATAGGTATAATTCAAGATACAGACATAAACAAATACCTTTCTTGAGCAGCCGTTTAGAATTATACAGGAATTAGCACCTTTTTCTTCAACCACCTTAAGCCCACAGGCAATCGCAAGTCTTGAAGAATGCATTAATTGCAAGTAACTAAGGAATTAAAATTCTCTTATCTCCTCCTGGATACACATTTGCATCTTTTACACAATCCATTAATGGTGTATGCTCATTATCTTTTGAATTCATACAAGAAAATTTTGTAGCAAGATCTTTGAGAGACTGAACTTCTCTTTAGGTGGTAATAAACTAATGACATTTCTAGGCACTCGCAGGAAAAGAAAAAAATCTGCTGTAACATATTTGTGGACAGTCTTTTGTAATTATAAAAGTACCAAAGTGGCTGCATGGGATGAGCTCCTTTTCTATTATCTTGTTTCCTGAAGAGTTGTTTATGGAGATAAAAGTGTATTAACATTGAATGTTTCCTGGCCTAAACTCACACTGATAAACTGATATGGTGTTTGAAAGAAGATGTTCTTTCCCATGTACGCTGATCTAGATTACCTCACTCCAAGAGACATCTGTAGAACCTCAATGAACCAAAAAAGAAAACAAAAATCAGGAAGAAAATCTAATAGGAGAGGAAGGCGTCTTAGAGAAGAGGATTTGGAAGAGATGGGGTAGAGATGTGGCCGGCAGGTTGAGAGAGGTGATTTCTGCCCCTCTGCTCTGGTGAGACCCCTCCTGGAGTACTGCCTCCAGCTCTGGAGCCCTCAGAAAAGACATGGAGCTGTTGGAGCGAGTCCAGAAGAGGGCCACAAAAATGATCCGAGGGCTGGAGCACCTCTCCTACGAGGAAAGGCTGAGAGAGTTGGGGTTGTTCAGCCTGGAGAAGAGAAGGCTGCGGGGAGACCTCATTGTGGCTTTTCAGTACTTAAAGGGGGCCTATAGGAAAGATGGGGACAAACTTTTTAGCAGGGCCTGCTGCCATAGGACAAGGGGTAATGGTTTTAAGTTAAAAGAGGGGAGATTCAGACTAGATATAAGGAAGAAATTTTTTACAATGAGGGTGGTGAAGCACTGGCACAGGTTGCCCAGAGAGGTGGTAGGTGCCCTGTCCCTGGAAACGTTCAAGGTCAGGTTGGACGGGGCTCTGAGCAACCTGGTCTCATTGAAGATGTCCCTGCTCACTGCAGGGGGGTTGGACTGGATAGCCTTTAAAGGTCTTTTCCAACCCACCCATTCTATGAGATGAGAGTCAGTGGTATTAAATTAACTGCCTTTCTTTGAAAATAGCAAGACAAATTATTAAGGCAGACATCTTCTGTTAAGAAAATATACTGAGCTCTGGAAACAAGTTTTAACATAAATAGGTAAGGACTGATTTTTCCAGTAAGATTATTAAAACAACAAATGTATACAAATGCTAACATAGCCATGCTGAGCTGTGTCTTGACATTCTCTCTTGTGTAAAGGAATGGAAATATAAATTTGTCAAGGCCTACTGACCTAATTATGTTAGTGTTCAGCAGATTGTGCTTTACAACTACAGTAACACAAAGGTACAAAGAGCAAAGGCATAAGGGAAAAGTAAAAAAAAAAAAGCAAGCCTGATTAAATTTGGATCATGACCTTCTGCAGATTTGGTTCAATCGGTAAGAAACTGGACTATTACTGTGGCGTTCAATGTCATGTTGGAGCCTTATAAACCACACACAATGTACTGAGGCTTCACAACTACATTGCATTCTTTGTATTTTATATTGGATATTGATTGTTAATGCCTATTCAGTATCCCCATTGATCCCAATTCATCATGGTTACGTTGCAATTCAAAGCATTTCCCCTTTAACACGGTATATACAGGGATTCTGAAGCATCAGTGTATGATGCTTAGCATTTTTCATATGCTTCCAACTCTTGAAACATGCATTTGTATTTTTAGTTCTATTCATTACAGAAATTTAAAAATGCTACCTCACTCTCCTCACCTTCCCAAAGCAGATAGAGAATTGAGTATGTCTGTCTTTTTTTAAATTTCTTCAGACATAGGCTCATGATTTTTGTATGAGTTATAATCTCATCTTGCACATAAAAAATAAAGGCGCATTAAAAAATAAATCACACATTTTCCATCAAAGGCAATAAAACCCAACTCCTGCCCTAGGACAGGAGCAGATGTGGGAATGCTTTGTCCACATAAAGTCTCGAGCTGCTTATGAGAAATCAAAATTCCTGTTCTCATGTGGATAATTTCCCCAACTATTCCCTTGTGTAAATACCAACTGCTGTAGGTGTAGCAGGTGCTTTGAGGGTACTTTTTTCTAGAAAGGAGTTGCTCAGCGCATACCTATCACAGGGAAGCTGGGCACAGAGCTCACTTCATAAAGTGAAGATGGGAGCCAAATGTGGCCCAGACTATCCCAAACCACACGAGGATGCAAGCAGGCTTACTGCGTGTTAGAGTTGTTTCTTCTAAACGCACTTGCATTTCATTGCTCCTCATGCAACCGAATCTGGCACCTCATGTCAAATGCCACATACATGAATCAGTTCTGTCCATATGCAAACGCCGAGTTCTGAGTTCAGAGACCATTTAGGATTACTAACACAGAACATGTTCTAGCCAGCAATACTGGAAATTCATTCCCTTTTAATTACAAATAATTAAATTCGCTGTCAGTGATCTACGCCTTGTGCAATCTTAGTGTCGTCATCACAAAACATGGACTTTATTTATCACAGCCCTCTTCACTTGCTATAAAAAGATAGAATATTTAATATGAATGAGTACATACAAAACCCTCGACTGACTGCCCAGAAGTACCACCCAGCAACCAGCATCAAACATTCGATAGCGGGAACAAGACATCAGAGCAGGCCCCCACTGCCCTGCAGATGGAGAGAAGGTATTTTCACTAGACCTGCATCAATAAAGCAGAGCAATCTAAATAACAGTTCTAGGCTTCAGCTGGCTCATAGCGAGGCGATGTGACAGGCTGCCAATCATCACAGTGAATGCCAACGAGCTGCAGATCAGCCAGCATGTTTTAATTTGTACATACCAACCTAGAAAGACTTCATGCTAAGCTGTGTGTTTGCTTCTTTACTCTTGAGAATGTGCTACCATTGCTATAGCATAAAATACAATTTCTTTACAATCATTAAAAGCTTGCAGGAAAAAAGTACTCCTCCACATCACGGCCTTTCAGCATTGCTTTTGAAGAAACAAAGGATGTACCTGTGTCAATCTGGCAGCAGAGAAACCGATTGTATCACTCTTTAAAAGACAACGCTCTAGATGGTCAAAGTACTGGAGATAATGTCAACACAAAATATAAAGCGACTCTCAGAATGCAATGATTAATAAGGGTAAGAGAGTATACTGCACATAAAAAACAGCATCAAAAATGCAAATATCTGTGCTCATGTGATTTGGCTTTTGGTGCACAAACAGCTTGATAGAGGAGCTCAACATCTCTCTTCAAACTAATTAACTAGCTGACACATCTTTGCCTTCCGATGCAGCAGTGACTGTTGTCTTCTGTGCCAGAAGTACTTGCAGTAGATGCACTGTAAAATGCAACGTCTTTAATTTAATGGAAACCATGAGGGTTTTATCTGAAGAACGTGACTGAAATTTGAAGTTGGCAGGAGACTTCTAAGGCAAGGCAATGACTGGAAGTACCAGACTTCTAAGTTCCAGATTGGCCCAAAACAATTGTTCTCAGCAGCTCATGAAACTACCTCAGCAGATCTAATTTAAACCTACAGCCATGGATTCAGAGAGGCATACTAACAAAAAAAACAGCGGTCCCCTTGAAGCAGCCTAGCACTCAAGAGGTTGCTAGTCTGAAATGGAAGACTTGATAGCAATTTCTTAATTTTTGTCACACACGTTTGAAAGTTGTAGCCCCTTGGGCTAAATCTACTTTGG